>OMLP01005701.1:4647-16824 GCA_900302685.1 Spondyliosoma cantharus | reverse complement strand
GCAGCTATGAAAACGACCTTGAGGGGGCATCAATAAAAAGCTTCATTAACCCATTCGATTAACCTTTTCCTTCTCATAAGCTCCATAAAAGCGATGCGTGTATTTCAGCCAGGCTCCGACTCAAACGCATGAATCAGGGACAAGAGCGTCTGGCGTTTTACGGGACTCGGAGACGAGCGTGACCAACGCCAGGCAGACTTAGTCAATCTTTACCGAGACAAACTAGCAACAGGGCACCAGCGGCATCGCCTCCTTAATTAATTGCATTGGGGAGTTCCCAGTAACGAAGCTGGAAAATGTCCCCATGTCAAAAAAATTTAGAGTGGTTTCATGCTTACAAATGTTGTTTCGATCGCTCTCGCTTGTCAGCTACTTCCCCTCATCTGTGTTGGTTTGGCTACAAATCGTTTCGACGTCTCGTCATAAATATCCAGTGGTTTCTATTGTGGTCTGTTGCTTGCCATACGTCTCACCTCATCTTGTTAAAGACACCAGCGTTCTGGCTGCAAATTGACTCGTTTAAAAGAAACAGTGGTCTCATGCTTTCATGATTCATGTTCGGTAGGACATTGTCCCAGTGTCTCGTCTAGAATATCTCCTCTCAGTTATGTTGCCACTAAGCTGGAAAATGTCCCAACTTGTCGTTAAAATATCCAGAGGTTTCATATTTACAAATGTTTAGGTGATGTCGTGAACAGTGGTCTCACGCTTACTAGTGCCTCGTCTGATCTTGTTCAAAATACCTGCTTTTCTGATGCAAAATTTCCAGACGTCTCATCAAAAATACCCATATACGGAAAATGTCCTGACGTCAGCGGTTTCGCACTCACAGTCGCTGAAAAGCAGTCTTAAACAGTGGTCTCTCGCTTGCCAGCCAAATATCCTCAACCCTTTTTTCCCTAGCTGTCGCACCAGTGCCATTCCCTCCACTTGGGAAATAACCAGAAATTAACATATCTGTGTTTTGCAGAAACTTACAGCGCCAACACTTTGTTCTGCCCACTGAGCTTCCTTTGGCACAATTAACTTTTATTCCAGCCTGCAGGGTTTCCCCCCACCGCAAACTTTCATCATGCATTTGTGATTGTTAAAAAAAACCCGAGGAATATCTTAAAATACACACTGATTTTTCAAAAAGTCTGTTTACCAGATTCCACCAGTGCCTGAAGGGTCCACTGAAGGTTTCATGGATCGACTCATTCCTCCACTGACTGCTCCTTTGAGATATTTCGGATTCTGGACTCCTGGGCCGTAAAGTGACCTCTAATGGATGGATTAGGCTCAGTCATTCACTTCAGAGGGCACACAAATATACTTTGGGAGTGCATTAGATCTCTTTGGAGCTTAGCGTGATCAAATTATTGCATTAGGCCGGTCAACTTATCCAATTAAAGTTGTAAAATGCATGGCTCCCGCCCAAGCGAGACGGCAGATCCTCGGGGCGTTGAACGGTTTGCGGGAGGCTGAACCCTATCCACCTCCTCATCGACAGAACAGGCCTCGCCGCATACTTCAGCCGAGGATTACAGCCTTTCATCTTCGCGCAGACTGCCGGGCAGCACACAGGCGTCTTTGAGGCCAGATACGCCTTGTAGTAACATCAGCGAGGTCCACGTTTGAAAAGCTGTTTCCCAGCTTCGTGCTCCTGTGGTCTTTCTTCCTCTCGTGTGTAAACTCACACGTTCTCTCTCTAACCTTGGCGTCCTCGTCGGACTGCAAGGACATTTTCCTTCATTAATGTTTTATAATTGATTTAATTGAAGGGAACAATCAAAGTGTTTTTTTTGTTTTTTTTTGATTGTTAGACTTCAGTGACTTTAAGTAGATTAAACCATTTGGAATGAGCTAATTAAAATGACAGAGAGGAGACAGAAACAGCAGTATCAGTCGGCGTTCGATAGCTGCTCTCAAACCCTTAATCCAGATTCCCAAATCCAGCAGTGTCCGAACAGACAAGGGCAAACGGGAATAAATGTTGAGCGCTTACGGGACCAAAATGGCCAATTTTCAATTCTGCCCACAGGCAAATTCACTTACACAAAGAAAGTCCTATTACCTATAATCCCTCAGCCGAACGCACATCTGATCTGACCTCCACTCTCTATGCCGTCCCTCGAACCGCCATTGCTCTATGAACATGACAAATAGCTTATTGATCAGCAGATGTCGTCGCTAATGTCCTTTCGGCTCGGGCTGCAGCTGCAACCTGTCCTAAGCTCCACGGATCTCCAGCTGAGTCCTCCGCCTCCCCCATCCCCACCTTCCAGTCACTCCGAGCAGGGGGGAGGGGGGGGCCCTCCTGCCTCCTCGTCCCTCCTCGTTCCTTCCTCGTCCTCCAAGGTGTGGAAGGGGTCACAGACGAACGCCATCTGCTCCGACGGGCAGAGAATGGCAGGTGAGGGCCATGTGACCTGATGCCGGCCGTGCTCGACCCGCTAAAAAAACAAGGTCAGGGGAAGATTCGCAGGCGGGGGACAAACACCAGCTCAGCACAGTGACAATTCATGAGAGGGAGGAAAAAAAAAAAGAAAAAAATCTAATCTACATTGTTTTAATCCACAGGGAAGATTACACAGTCACGGTGCCTTGACGCAGCAGCTTGTCAGAAAGAGGTCATGCAAACTCACTCCCCGCCCGTCACGCTTTTTAACACTGCCGAGCATCCATATGTCCCTCCTACACATGTCTGTCACTCAGCACAAGTCTTTAATAAACTCCATTTTACCCCGACTGCGCCTCGCCAGCGTCTCAAGGCCGCCACTAATGACATTGGAAACAATTAAGACGACATTTGATCCAATTTAGCGAGAGAGCTCTGCGAGCAACTGGAAACCCCCGGGGTCAGCGTCCTACTGTACGTCGCATCCAGACGTTGCCAAATTTGGAGCTGCTCCATCTGATGTTGACACTGTGCCGCGGTGCTTTTGTTTCCGTCTGTCAAGGACGTGGTCACGTTGAATAGAGGGGAGCGGGAAAGCCCGGCCAGCATCCCACTGGGGTTTTGTGCTCCGTCCAGCAACGATGCTGCGACTGAGCGCGAGAGCCTGAGTGCAGATGCTTCTGACACCGGCCTATAATCAAAATAGCAAGCTGAAAACTTATCTTTGGATCAGCTATTCGCGTTATTGTAAAGCTGCACCTTTCTCACCACCTGTAGGCTCTGAGATGTTACATTTGATCGTGGTGACAGTCACGATGGCAATTTCAAGATCTTTTGGGTGTTTGTGGTGACTGACGTTACCATAATAACCTCCTGTTCATCACTTAAAGCTTAATGTTTCTGTCCTGTTGTGTGTTTAGCGCCATTAGCTGTTAGCACCGTTAGCTCTATTAGCTGTTTCCCTTCTCTTACAGCTAAACTAGCTCCCCTCTTAGTTCACAATGTAGCATTATCCGGGAAAAAAGGGTCCGGGGATGGTTCTGTTCGTCCCAAAGACATTTCCTGTTGTCTCCAGGACAACAGGACGCCATTAGTATATTGTCCTGCCGCTCAGTCTGGAGGGCAGTGAATATTTATTGCGCAGATAGGTAGGCCTAGATTCCTTTAGGTCATCAGAATTTCAATTTTTGAGGGAACAAAAATCCAAACCACAACGAAGTAGACTGCAGCATTACTGCGTTTTCATTTGACACGACGACGGTCCAGTTTAAAAAGAACTCATAATTGTCAGATGCGTGCACTCCGCCAGTGTGAAACTACCCTATAATATGGTACAATGAGCGTCATGAATGCAGCGGGTCAGCGGGTCATGACGAAAGGATGCAGAGAACTAGAGGAATGCAAAGGCGTCTCTTTCTCCTCTTGACGGATTGATGGGCCCCATATTCTGATGGGTGGAGGCAGACAACTATTGCGTCGTGAGATGCCGCCTAATAAGGGGGTAGGAGGCGTTTTTTTCAACGTGAGGTCTATGTTTTAGCCGAACAAAAGCCTTTGTGAAGTCATTCATCACTGTCGACTCTCTGAATCGAGACGGAATGGGTACAAATACGCCCTGGTGGTGTGTTGTTTCTAAAAACTGTGTTGAATATGTAGAGGTTTCTCTCCAATTGGCTCGAGGGGCTGCACCTCAACCGTGCAGAAGCTCTTGCAGTAGCATGTATCCTGAACCACAAACGCTGCACTAATCAGCATGTGATCAACTCTTATCTGATCCTCGTTTTTTTTCTTCTTTTTTTTTTAAAAGGATGCACTTGAAAAGGCAAATCCTGCTTCAAGTTTGAAGTCAGTTTACACAATACAGCCTCTCTGTGGGTGTTCCCACTGAAGTTAGTCCAGCTTGTGTAATGACAGAGTACTCTCCGGTCCACAAGGCTTATTAAAGACTTGGTTAGAGTCCTGTATATTAGAAAATCAAGTCAATGAAAGGTTGAGCGTGTGTCCGAAGGTAACGTAACAACAGCTCAGATCTACCAGGGCTTAGCTGATATTACAGAGGCGACCTCTGCCTTTGCAAACTTACATGTCTTTCTGCCATTGTCGTTTGTTTCTTTAAACCAATCGCAGATCACAAAGCAAACCTTGGTATTAAAATGGCTGCAGCAGAAAAGGTAACGGCTGCTAGGTTGTGTCGGCTCGTAACGTTAGCGTCGAGGTTAAAGGAGCTATGTGTGAGAATTTTAGTTGAAGACATTCGAAAATTAAAGATGCAACATATAAGAACTGACCACCTTTCCAAATCAGAACAAATATTGCGCAGGATATCGCTTGAGGAAGCGCTAACTGTAGCTACTGTTAGCTCAATTAGCCGTGCAGCTAGTGGTCCTTAGCTAACCCTGCCCGGACTGGGATTGTTGGCAAATGCTGGCACACTATCTACAACCTGTAACTCACTGTTGCCTCTTGAACGACAAAGTGGCGTCACGACACAGGACAGCGTGGGGCTAGCTGGTTAGCATGCTAACTTCAGTCGACATCTCTGTCTACGTCTTTGACATGATGTCAAAACTGTCATTTCTACGTATTCTGTCGTTTATTTCTGTTCAATCGTGGTTAAGATATCACTCCAATCCCTTGGAGTCAGTACAAGTTCATGGCTTTGAAACCACTTGGTCCTCTGGTCCAAACGGGGGTCAGTCCCCACAAAGACATTTGGCTCTTTCTCTGTGGCTCTTAGGTCACTCTGGGTGTCACCGAAAATGACTCCCCAGTGTTATAAAGAGGGGTGGGGATGACATAGACGAGAGGGTCATTCCTTTACACATCACTTCCTTTATTTAGGGGCTGCCCTGGCCTAGTAAAGGGGATGGTCAGTGGTCATCCATCCCCCCCTAGCCACCCACCCCGAGACCCCTTTCCCCCTTGTGTCCAACCCCCAGCCCTTCTCTGCTCACTCAGGGGGAAAATTACTTTGAGCCGGGGGAATACAGCTCCATTGAGATGGAGAGAGGGCCGTACAAAAGAGGCTGAAGTTTAAAAAATTGTCTCTTCTTTCTATGGGGGCAGTGCATCGCGGCAAGGGCTTGGACGATAGGAGCACGGAGGGGACAAGGTCATTAGATTGGCATCTCCATAAGCTCTCCATTCCCCATTGTTGGGGCAAATCCGCAGCAATGGACCTCCATGAGAAATGCCCCCAGTCAACCCCACACTGGGACCAGAGTCTCTCCTTTGTCTGCCACTTTTTAGTGTGCTTCCAACACAAAAAGCATTTCTCAAGAACAGCGTACAAAGCTTGTCTCACACTCAAAACCAAACAACATTGTTCTGCTGCCTCTGGTTCGAGAATGGATTGCAGGCAGCTGTTGATATCCCGAGGCAATAAAACATCTGCCCAAAAAAAAAGAGCCGCTCTTACCTTCGGACATTACGCCGCTCCTCCTCGAGCTGTTTGAGGAGCTCGTCGATGCATTTGTTGGCGTCCATGTATTCCTGCCAAGGAGAGACGGGAAAAGCCAAAAGTAAACAATGGAGTCAGTGTGCAAACGCTCACACTGAATACAGGTTAATTGGAAACACGGGCAGACTTTAAAGGAACAATTCGCCCAGAAATATGAAGACTCGGTCACTATCTACTCCCACTGGACAGTTAGGAAGGGTTTTGTAGTATGCTAAACATTTCTGGAGCTTCGCAGCAAAGCGATGTTGCCGCTTAACAATCGAAGTTGATTGAAGGGACTCCAAAACGTTGTCTCGCGTGATCAAAGTCTTACAGAAGCCTCGAGATCTTAAAGTGATTTGAAAAGATGTTATTTACAACCTTGTTGGTCTGCGTGCCAACACCTTCTATTCCAATCAATTTGGGGCCATTTTCTAGATCTGTTAGGTTGTTTTTCTGCCTTTTCTAGGTTAAAATCTTCACTTTAGCTCCAAAGCTAAAAACGTTAGCATGTCTGAAATGCATACAATGGGAAAAATCTTAAAAATGACTCAATATGGCTCATCTGGTGTAGTCCCTGAGATCTCAAATTGATTTGAAAAGACAATATTTACACTCTTGACACACTGCATGCTAACATTTTTGGCTTAGCAGCTACATTGAAGATTTCAGCTTTAAAAATGTAAGAAAATAACGTCTTTTTAATTCAGTTTGGGTCTCTGGGCTGCCTGAGACTTAAATTATGCCGGGCAAGCTGTATGGAGACATTTTGTGTCTTTTCTTTGCTTGTTTTTTAGCGTTTTAAAACAAGTCCCCATCCGCTTCAGCCGTTTAGGAGAACACCGCAACGCCGTTTTTGCTTTGAAGCTCCAGAAAATGTTTTGTGGACTACGAAACTTCACCTTCACCGTGACTGAATCTTCAATTTTGGATCGACCGTTCCTTTAATAACGAAACACCCATCGATCTAAAGCGTTCATGGGACGCTGTAAAAAATCTCGACTTGACTTCGTATTTCCTCCTCAAACGTGTGAAGAACGGCGACGCAGAACAGAAGCACCTCCGAGAGGGTGCGATTAATCAGCTCGGCCTCTCGTTTCTGTCTCGCTCTCCCCGCTGTGTGTAACTCCAGAAGCACCTCGGGGTAACTTCTAACGGCTGGCCCAGAAGCGGGCCCAGCTGTGTAATGTCAGCTGGGAATAGCCCGCGCTCACAAAAACGTGCGCTACTGAGTTACAGCACGGTAGAAATGAGCTAAGGCTAAGAGCAGGATGGAAAAAACAGATGTCAGGATTTCTTGGCGATGCGGCCTAATGATTTGCCTCTTAGTGGTCCGACTACATAAAGAAGAGAAGGGGGGAGCGCGGCTGGAAGAAATAGGCCACATAGGCACCATACTTCAACCATCTGGGTTTTCAGACATCCGCGGTCTACCTACAGTACATAACAGAGCCAGTCGTGACTCGACGCTGTCAGATCGGCGTGGCCGAGGGTTCAAGACTAATTAATTAGATGTAAGCTTGACAGCTCGCGACGCATCTCCTGGGTAAACGCTTATCTCAGTGGGACAGATGCTCTCCATTGATTTCTAGAAACTCCAGTCATGTGCTCACACAGTGTAATTAAATAATGGGGAATTCCCATGAAGGGGTCAGCAGGCCAGGAATATCAGGCAGCGGGGGGAAACGTAGCAGTATCTGTACGATGTTTATGTTTTATTAGCTTTACCACGACTGCAGCTCCCTCATTCTACCACCAGGCATTTATTTGGTTTTGGTTCTGTGAGTCAGTATTATGAGAAAAAAAGGCAAAGTGATGAGGGGAAAAAGTCATTATAAATTCTAGGATGGAAAGTTAATATTACGGGATGTAAAAATGCATAATAATGACATTTAAAGTCATATTATGAGATAGAAAGTCGCAATTTCTAGATAAAATTCGAAATTACTGAGTTAAAAAGTTGTAATTTTGAAATACAAAGTCCAGAGTCAGAATTTGGAGATTGAAAATCAAAATTATAAAATGAAAAAAAAAAAAAAAAACAGAATTACGAGATTAAACATAATAACTATGAGAGAAAAGTAAAACATTTGGAGATTAAAATCCAAATGATCAGATTTAAAGTCAAACTACTGAGTTAAAAAGTCATCATTTTGAAAAAACAAAGTAGAAATTATGAGATAAAATTCCTAATCATCACATTTTAAGGATAATTATGAGATAAAAGGTCAAGTTTCTCATAATTTCACGTGTCATTTATTTCTTTGTTCTTCCAGTGGCAGAAATAAGCTCCCATACAGTTGTTTAATTATTCACTGCATGGCAAAAATAATAATACATTTTTTTAAAAAAAAGCCTGTGAGTGAAACACAAACAGATTCTTTTGAAAAATAACTTTTGGCACCGCGGGGACTCGAACAACAAGCGCCGTGCACAAACTTTTTTCGCCGGACCCCCTGCTGCTATACCATGAAAATAGCACCAGAGTCTGTGACTTTGTTACAATGAGACATCAAAAGAACGCATATTTCCTGGGAACAACACTGCGAGTCTGCATCGGGCGGATTAAAAATAACGTGTTGCCACGTAAGCAGCCAAAAACAGCCTCCGAACACAAAAATGATCCAGATTTTGCCAACTCCGACCTCCGTTTAACCCTCCTCCAGACTTTGGGTTCTCCTGCTATCACTGCATGGGCTTTTTTTAACCTGTGGCCTCGACAGCAAACTCACATTAGTCCAGATGTTCAGAAACACATGCTGCGGCTCTAAAATACAGTAAGTGCAGTTGTTTTGTCTCCACAGCTCCTCCTGGGGGGGGGCCGTTTCCCCCCCGCCGCCGCCTCTGAAGCAATTATCGCGCTTAATCTCACATCTGAGACGGCCACTCGAAGACACTCATCACCGGCCAGCTTGCCTCGGTGCCAGCGGAACATGGCACGGGCCCAGGCGTCCTGCAGAGTCGCCAGTCAAGGGCACTCTGGGTGACCATTAGGGGGAAATCGGGCCGTTGCCAAAGCGCAACAACAGATCGATGCCGCACAGCGTGGCGCCACATTTTCCAATTTCGCCGTTTTCCCACAAAAAGCCGGCGAAGCGACGTCGGCTCCTCATCTTTTCATCGTGTCGCTCATCACTGTCCTCATTAATTTTGACTTAACTGGTGTGACAAATCTTTCATGTTTGGAAAGCAACCAATTACAGTGTCAAGCAGCGGCGAGCCGAAGCCATCTGCACGGCTGGGAGCGCCGCAGCACGCAGCCAGGACGCCACTCACGCCCCGAGCTGAAAGGCCATTAGCGCCGAGCTAAGTTCCCAAAGTTGGATTTGCCGTTGGCCCAAACAGC
Organism: Spondyliosoma cantharus; assembly: GCA_900302685.1. NCBI lineage: Eukaryota > Metazoa > Chordata > Actinopteri > Spariformes > Sparidae > Spondyliosoma > Spondyliosoma cantharus. Next base: position 7,659 of record OMLP01005701.1, on the reverse strand, counting down.
AGCTGATCGATAGCAGTAAACATGACGGATGATCGCGATCGTATCGGCTCGTGAATTTGTCCTCGCTGAGTGGGTGGGTGAGGTGAAGCTGGGGAATGTGCTTTGCAGAATATCAGAGTCGCTGGAACGACAGCAAGGTGCATTGTTAAAGAAACAGTTCGCCCAAAACTGTGAATTCAGTCGTCGTCTTCTCGCATTCGAGTCGACAAAACATTTCTAGAGTTTCGCAGCAAAACAGACTTTCTTAAAAAGTAAAAAAAAAAAACAACCGAAACAAAAACATAAAATGGCTCCGTTCAGCTCGTCTGCTGTAATCCACGTCTCCAGAAGCGACAAGATCCAAACTTGATTTGAAAAAGACGATATTTACTCTCTCGCTCCGCGTCAGGCGCTTTTAGCTAAGTAGCTACGGTGACAATTTCGGCTTAAAGAGCATCTTTTAAAATCAATTCCGTATTTTAAACTTAAAAGAATAAGAAAAATGAAAACGGAAAATGAATCCACATGCTGTAGTCCAAATGTCTGGGAGACCTGAATCCAAAATCTTCGCTGTAGCTGCTACGCTAAAAGCGTTAGCGTGCGCTACGTCTGAAGTGGGTTTAAATACCATCTTTTCAAATCAGTTTGAACATTTGGGGATTTTCTGGGACATGGATTACACCAGATGAGTTATATTGAGTAATCTTATGTTTTTTTTAAATCAGTTTAAACCCGCTTCAGACACGCTAACGCTTTTAGCTTAGCACCAATGAAGATTTTGGCTCAGAAAATCAATTCGGGATCTCGGGGCTTCAATAATGGAGCCATTTTAAGTTTGTTTGGTTGTTTTTGTTTTTTACATTTTAAAACATCATCTACGTCAGCCGTCCCCGGAGAATGCTGCAAGGTCCAGAATCAGAAATCAGAAAACACAGGTGTAGTGTGAGAGAAACCATCTACTCGAGAAAAATGTGTGACTTTCCTTCCCAAACAGACCCGGCTCGGGGTTAAAACGCCCGTCTCCCAAAGAGCATTAGCAACGCGATCCCATAATGACCGCGGCCGCTGCACAAAGGGGAACCTTCTTCGTGAAAGCCCCATGTCAGGGGGAAATATTTACAGGCCACATCAAACGTGAAGTAAAGCTGCCCGAGTCCGTGTTGTCATCGCGCAGACCCCTTCCCTAATGACAGGGCACTGAAATAATCCTCGGCTGCACATGAAGGAATGCGGAGAATGCGGCGTGCTTGTTGTCATGTGAAATGGTCGAGGGTATTTAAAGCAGGAGATTTAAAGCATGACTCATGTACGCAACGCCGCGTGTTATATCTCCAGCCAGGCATTATTCCTGACGGTTTTACGGCGTGAGTGAAAGCTGCACCGTTCCCACGAGGCCCATGCAGGTACTCACGTGTAGACTAAAGGAAAAAAAAACACAAGGTGGATTTACCGACCGGAGGCTTTATCGGAGGCATATTTTCTGCAACTGCAGCACAGCCGACGATTCCTCACAGCGGTTAAAACGTCCTGAGCGCTGTAAGCTCATAAGGAGGGCGTAATCACCTCTCAAGTACACTAAATCATAAAGAGGTTTTTGAAAAGTCTTTCCTTGACAGCAAGACGACAGAGTAGACTTTGAATGAGGCGCAGTGCTGATTAACTGCTACGTGTGATTTTCACACTTAAAAGCACAGTTTGGAATTTCTGCAGCCGGAGGTTTCAAAGTCAGGACAACGACAACAGAACACGCAAAAAGTTTTGCCGTCGTTATTTTGATATTCTGCGATTGTGTTGGTCGTGTTCTGTGGCCCTTGAGCAAGGAGCAAGGGACCATGGGAGTTTTTTTCCGCTTCTATTGGTTGATGAGAAACGTTACAAGCTACAACGCTAGATTACAAGATTGCAGCATTTTTAATCCCTCATGGATACAAAGACAATTTAGAACCAGCTTTTGAATGGCGGACCCCGCCACAAACAATACAAACTACCATATAGAGAGGTAATTAAAGAATGAAAATACACTGAATGACTATTTCACAAAAATGCAGACCATAGACAGTCTCAAAAGTGTAGTTTGATGAGGTCATGAAGGAGCGCGTAATCGCTGCTTCACAATAAAAGCCTCCCTGTCGCTTCACATTGAATGCTTTTATTGTGAAGCAGCAGCAGGATGATGTTTTTGGATTAGCAGTATCTCTCTAATATGATATCTGCTGAAGTTGCCAGCAACCCCCCAGCCCTGTCTGTCCTGCTTTGTAATACCCCTATTGAACTCTCAGTGAGGATCACTAGCTGCACGGCTAACTGAGCTAACTAGCGAACGGCAACTACTGTAGCAGCAGGTAGCAGTTACAGCGGTGATATGCTGCCCTGTATTTGAATGAAGTATGAATTCAAGAGATGGACACTTTTTACGTGCTGTATTGCACCTTTGAGGCAATAGAAACCCAGCATGAGAATGGCAGACCCCGCCACAAACGATAAAAACTACCATATAGAGGTGATTACACGTATGGATGCACAGGGTTCAGATCTCATTTTTACGATCCATATGTTTTTTGTCCCCCCCAATAAATGTAATTTCTAGGTTGTGCGAGAATCTCTAAAACTGTTGTAAAAGTTAGAATCTCAATGCAAACCACATTTTTCGGAGGTAATTCTCTGCATTTTCTACTTTAACTGACTCGTCCTGCTCTCCACCAGCTCCCCCGAAGGAGAAAAATAACCACTTCTGTGAGATTAAACACACTTTGGGCCCCTGAAATTGTGATTTCGAGGTGTAAGGTTCAAACAGAGGTTACTCATGGTACATATTTAGCTGCAGATAAAAACTAAATTCAATTTAAATCCACTATCGGACGTGATATAGATTCCTGCTCTCATGATCTGAGCTGGGGCTCATCTCGAGTTATCCCTGCAGGTAATGTGTTTGCCGATGTTCCCGCTCTGCGACGGCGGGTTCTCAGCGGCGTTGATCCGGCCGTGTTTGCTCATGTGTGTGAGAGCGTTTGATAAGGAGGGCTCTCGGTGGCT
>OMLP01005700.1:5489-18439 GCA_900302685.1 Spondyliosoma cantharus | reverse complement strand
GTACATACATTTATATACATATATATGTATATAATTTTTTTAAGGAATAGTTACACTTTGAGAGTTAGCTTACAATAAACAGATGTCCAAAGATAGCACAAAAATTAGCTTAGCTGCACCTCTAAAGCTCACTTAAAAAGTATGTTAGCCATTCCCACAGAGATCACTGAGGAGGTGCTTGTTAGAACGACCAGAACAAAAAAGTAATTTGAATAACTTCACTTAGCCCTCTTAGCTAATGCTTTAGCAAAAAATAACAATGTAAGCAGTATTCGCTCGAAAAAGTTGCATTCATGAACAAATGAATGACACACCGAGTCCCTGTAACAAAGGATTATTGTTGGGAATTTCATCCATAATTGAATTTGCTGATTTAAGGGGGGTTATGCACTGGACTACTTCTCGGCCAGAACCAGTAACTGTGCACTGATTAGACACACATTAATCTTTTTTGTTTTTGACGTGTTAACGAGTGAGCTTGTAGGTGGATTTTCAGGTCAGGCTCTCTGGTTTCTCCTGTTTCCACTTGCTTCCCGTGTATAATTCAGACATGAGAATGGTATCAACCTTTTCATCGTACTACCCTCTTTAAAGTAAAAAAGTATTCGTCAAAATGTCTTGCCATGGCTTTAACGTTTAACAGGGCTGAAGTCTATTATTGGGCAGATCATCCAGTAGGTACAACTGAGGTTGAAATGAAACATTCATGCAATTACTTGCTCGCTTACTCTCAGCTTCTCTCTTTGTCCTGTGTGTAAGCAATACTCTGAACAGTATTGAGTGCAATTAGCAAAAACAAGGCAACATTTGTTCCATGAAAGTAATCCCAAGTCATGATACGATGGGGAAATTAGTGCCATTTATCTCTTTCCGACACAAATTCAATAAACATCTCAATCTATTTCGCCTATGTTTACAAGCCAGCGTCTCAATGCGATTGATTCTGCATGTACGTTTCAATCCAAACACATATGTGTAAATTCTCTACAGGAACACATGCATCAGTGAATTCTACGCAAGCTTGCACACCGTAACACACTGGCCGCACAGAGGCACCCGCTAAATACAGACATACAGACACGCTGCCTTGATGTCCACTTTCGTATGCATACAGACATTGAAATGCCTTCACACGACACACTGCATATAAGCATGTCTTTCTTTCCAAGCCCCCAGCAAGGCAAGGTGTCCGCAGGAAATGATTGAACGATTTAATTACAAAGTGGGGAAAGCATCCAGCGGTATTTACTGCTAGTATTCATTACGTACGCTGGCGCTGCTCAACTGGAGGGATTTCAGCGGAGACCTGTAACATATGGAGCAAAGTAATGCAACATGGATTTCATTGCTTCAGGGCTAAAGAAAACTGGGATGCCAACTTTGAGAAAGATAAATGTGCACATTGTAACATGTACGATCAAACATTATGTATGTTTGATCATACATATGTATATACATCATTTGCATTGTCTCTTAAGGGGGCAATAGCCAAATTATTACAGCCAATTCATAGGCTGAGAGTCGGCTTCTATGGCTTTTCAATATACATTATTAATGTAACTGTAAACATAAGCGTACAGTTCTGTCAAGAGAGGAAACAGGATGGAGAAAACAGAAATCATCAGGCCTTTTATTATTCACAGTGGTCAGATTGTATAATGCACTTTTTGGTGTGTAAAATGAGGTCATTTAATCTGTATAGAAAAGATAAATGTATCATATTTTTTTTTAGATTAAGGCAGATGTTAGCAATGCCCAGTTCCTGCACCAAAAAGCCTGTGGGATGTTCCAATGAATCTTAGACTAATGCAGAAAAAAGCTCTTGGGCAAACACTAGTTATGATACTTACACATTTTGTTCAGCAGGACGATTTTCTCAAATTAACACAGTCATTTATTGAAGTGTAAATTACATTTCTAGGAGTGAAATTGGAGTTAACTTAGCGCTGTAAACGAACTACAGCATTTAAGGCATTTTACCCAAAAAAAAAAAAAAAAAAAGGAGTATTACGAATCATTCCTAATAACTCTCTGATTTAAGTAATTTAGTTCAAATTAGGGCACTTTAACACTAAGGTGTGGTGGTGCATATATACAGAGTAAGGATGTCACAATACACTGATATTGACAATGATTGTGATTTTCAAAAATAAAATTCTGATACTGTATATGTTAATAATACACATATGATGAAATCATGAGGAAATGATTTAAAACGTGCTGGATTATTTAAACAATATAAATAATCCAGCATGTTTTAAAAATCATCCATCATGTTGGAGGAGATGAGAGACGAGAGCAAGACATTCTACTCTACTCAGTGGTGTGGGTAGATATTACGATAATAATGTTAACATCGGCCACAATATTCGCGTGGTGAAAATCTGATATTGTGACATGTATCCACCAGGGTGTCAGTCTTTCATGTGGTCCTTACTGTGCGCAAGACACCTTGGTTCCCTCACTTTAGCCATTAAGGCAGCACCACTTCCCAGGCAAGACAATTAAAGCAACATTCTGCGGAAACGGACATGTTGTGCGATTTGGCGCCCCCCACAGTGTCTGAGTGCGACACCACTGTCGGAAATACAAATCCCCTGTCTGTAACATTTTCTCAGATGTAATTTTGGAGCTGACTACAAACAAAACTCATTATGTCATAACAATGTTATGTGTTGAAAACTTTTATCTTGCAGTAAACATGTATGTCACGCTGTGATCCTACCCTCACATTGAACTTACATAGTGCAGAATCAAGTGATAGTAGCTGAGGCAGAGACACCATTCAGCCTGTTACAAGACACTGCACCATCAAAATGATCATGCTGTTATTTTTAGGAAAAAACAATGTTGCTTTAAACAAACAGATGGAACAAATATTCCTCCTGACATTGCTAGGACTAAAAAGCAAGCGTTAAACTAACGCCTTAGACAAACTATACTTTATCAATATAAATTGATCAGTCTATAAGTTGTAAAGTTTGAGTTAGTCAAATGTGGGGTATTAACTGACACATTTTAAGTCAGGTAGAAAAAAAATCTTAAGTTTGCATTGAACAGGGAGGCATTTAAAGCATTTAACCAAAAACCCATTCAAAAACCCATAACCCATAAGCTGTGAGCTTCATGTGTAGGGGTATAAGCTGAAGGAATACACAGTAGTTAAAACACCAGTAGCGAGCTAAGTGGGCATACACAAGTGTAAATGGCGCAAACAGAGCAGAAGCACTAAACTTTGTCAACAAGATAATGAGTGATGGATGAATTCAAGCATGCCTTTCCTGACGACGTGTGATCTCCTGGTGGACTCCTGTGGTTGGCCGACTATGATTCAGGTCATAGACAGCCATTATACACTGTCTGCATATTGAAAAGTCAGCATGGTGCCTCAACCTGGTAAAATATTACACTAGCAGGCAACAAACCATGGCTTGACTCTTCCAGACAGCTTTCATTTTACTACCCTCATTGATGCCAAGACGTAACATCCATTTTGGGGGTTGAATATTAATTGTTACTCATTGAATGTTTTACTCCCTGTTCATGGAGAAGACTTTTTCCCAACCACCATGCCTGACACCAGATACGTATTTGGCTTTAAAAAGACAAATCTTTTCATTGCTTTCATACATAAACACACAGGGGAGTGATTTGGGGTTCAGCGTCTTCCTCAGTGGCTCAATGAATCAGACCACCGATCATATAATAATTGATGACCAGCTTTACCTGTTGTATCTAAGAATAAAAGAAGACAAGCAGACAGGTGGAACTATGAAGGACAAAGAAACAGACACTGGAAAAGGGAGCTTAAAACTAACTGCTCCCGTGTTATTGATATATTTGTTATTTGGATATTAACCTGTGTTCAAAAAGTAACTTCATGGTATGAAGCAATGCTACATTCAGGTATGCAGATATTTGCCTTTGTTACTGTCTGTGCTGACGTCATGCAAAGCAGTCTGCATCTTGCATTTTTGGGTTTGCATCGGCAATATTTGCTCTTTCGACACGGAGACACTGACAGTGAGAGACAGATGAATGAGGTCAGATTAGATGGAGGGAGGGAGAGATGAGGTGACTCTGATCCGACAAATAAAACCTGATTGGATCTGCTGTAAAATGGCTGGCAGTGATACAAGAAGCTGCCTCTAGTCACCCCAATTCTGGGCCTGCGTGTTCTATTCAATTTTCACCAGCCACAGCTCATTTAGGCAGGGTGGCCACACAGATATGTCCTTTTTTGACTTTTAACACTAGTGACGCTTTGTTTATCTGCTCTAATGTAATTAACTACAATACGATATGACGTGATACAAAGTGATCAATGCAACATGATGCGATGCGACATCGCGTGATACGATGTAATACGTCATGATACGATACGACGCGATACAATATGATACGATATGATGTGAGGCGATACGATGTGATATGATGTCATACGATATGATGTGAAAAATACCTGTTCGGAAGAGAAATACCCAACTTTCTGCAGGGTTTGGATTTTCAAACAAATCAGCTGTAAACACATTAAAAGACCTGCTGGAAACGGATGTTTCAACCACCTTATGGAGTTTTAGCATGAAGCTACCCTAGCTATAGCTAGGAAGTCCTTTTGTGACAGTCAGCTTAGTTTCAACCACCAAAACCATGAGATTTTGTTTACGTCAGTGTGATTGAGACCCATTTTAAAACACTGCAAGTGTTAAATCTTACATTATCTTATCTTGAACTGCACATACTGTATGACATACTGTACACTGTTTGAAAGCTGACAACAAAGCAAAACAAGAATTTGTAGTAAGTTTTTGCTGTTTACTTGATTGCATTCTTTTTTCTTCGTGTTATTCTTCTTCTGGGTATCATTATTGTAATTTAAGATTATCATTATTACGTGATAAACATTCTAGATTTTATTGCCCCTTCTGCTCCTTCCAAGTAAGGACATGGGAGGAAAAATAACAACAATTAGCCTTGAATTGATTAGAGAAATTTTGTAGTGTGTTGGCACGTCCCGCCAGGTGTGTTGTCTTTGCTTATCCCTGGAGAAAGTGGCGACAGCTGGAGTGATGTCTCCTATTTTGTTTGGCGAAAACTGCTCCCTTGGTGGTGAGGTGGATCTAAGCTTAGCTTCATCTTTTTTCCTCAGATTGTTGTTGTTGTTGTTGAGTCACTGTACAACGCAAAAGCAATGAGAAACAAAAGGAAGGACTGGGAGCTAAGAAAAGAGAAAGATATATGTTCAATCATCTCACATTTCTCAGAAGTGTATGGAGGCTGTGGCTTAGGAGGTAGAGCGGGTCATCAAGTAATCGGAAGGTCGCTGGTTTGGTGTCAAAATATCCTTGAGCGAAATACTGAACCCCAAATTGCTCCTGATCAGCAGAGTGGCACCTTGCATGGAAGCCTCCGCCAATTGATGCATGTGTCGAAAAGCGCTTTGAGTGGTTAGGAGACTGGAAAAGCTATAGAAATGCCAGTCCATTTATATGTATGACCCTTGAAGTTAAATGAGTACAAGTGAAAATAACCTGTGAAGAAAACTTCGTTTCCATAGTTTTAATATAACATGCACTGACCACTGACAGCTTTAAAGCAACAGTATGTAACTATTTTCCCATAAAATAACAACTTCAAAGTCATTATAACTTTGCAGTGCTGTGACTTGTAATAGGATAAATGGCGTCTCTGTCTCACAAGTTAGCTCTGCTAGTTGACGCTGCTTGAGCACTGCTGGGGAGTGTTGGGATGAGGAGGTGTAGGGACGGAAGGAGCATCAGAGCCAGTGCAGGGCGAGCAGGCAGGGAACCAGGCTCAGCTGCTTCATGGCAGAGTTGAACAGACGGAAAAAGGATGTTGACGGAGGAAAGAAAAAGACACAGTGACCAAGTGGGAGACAAAAGACAAGAATAAATCTCAGACTGGCTCCCCTTAAATAAACGGTTGCCAACTGACACAAGTTGGACTTGTTCAGTGCCGGCCCAAGCCTTTTGGGGGCCCTAAGCAGAATTTGATTTCGGGCCCACCGCGGAGTCACCTGTGCTTGACATTTATTGACACATATGTCACACTATCATTTTACATTCTAAATTGTATTAATTCATTGACAGATTATGAACTACTGTCCCCCTGGGCACAGATGCATAAGGATGCATTTGTTTTTTCGCTTGGGGCCCGCTTGTGGCCAGGGGGCCCCAAGCGGCCACTTATGTCGCTTATGCCTCGGGCCGGCCCTGGACTTGTTGTTTTGGTTTTTGACATTTAAGTAATATTAGCTGGCTGCACTTGCTTGATGTTTGACTGTGTAATGTTACATGCTATTCTGCTGTTAAATGTCTGAAATATGTTTTCAAGACATGACATTGTTGTGACATGCTGAGTTTTGTTTGTAGTTAGTATGTACCGTTACATTACATCTGACAAACTGTTGCAGAATCCTGGTATTTGTACTGACAGTTCAGTTTCACTCACTGACATTGGTGTAATCCTTGATGATCATTGCTGTATTGTTGCCGAGCTGATTTCACTAATTCTTTGTTATCTGGGAAAGCCCAGAGCTCAGATCACGCCTTTTAGAAATCCACAAGTTGCTCATCTTACTCGGCTCATCCTGCAGAATTAAATGTCTCCCAGAGCCCAAAGTAAACAGCCAACCTTGAATCTGGAGTATTCAGGGGAAAATGTGACAACTCTCCAAAGACAAAAACACTGAGTTTTAGGATGTTGAAACATCGCCATAATCTTCACTGCATTATTGTCTTTTCCACGCAGGCACCGCTAATAAATGTAGAAAATTACATCTTTAAGCCGAGAGTGAATGCAGCAGTGCTCGAATTAGCGTAGATATGAAACCCTACTTAAACTTTTCCTCTGGGACCTTTATTGGCAATTAGCTGCTGAAAGTGACTGAAATTCTAAATAGCAGAAGGCAGTTTCCACAGTAGATATTGATAAGTGGCATCAATATGGCCTGAGAGAGATGGAGAGCGCTAGTTAGAGATCTAGTGCCCATACTTGCCATTTATTAAAGAGTTCCTTGCTGTTGAACACGTCAATGATGCTCATTTAAAGATCCGAACTGAGACCTGTGGTATCTCAACCTCAAATCTTGATTATGATGAATGCATTTTCCCATACGTATTTAAAGATCCGCAACAAATCGCACACTTAGTGTTTGACACGATGGTAGTGTTTGTGGAACTCTGCTGACAAACCAACCAACAAACGGACACGGGCGAAAACACAACCTCCTTTGTGGAGGTAATTGGGATGGGCAGAATTGCAAACAGTTGGGTTTATTATAACAATACACATATCATGAGCTGACATGACATGTTGACCTTTCAGCTTACATCATCATCCCACATAGAAACGTTGCTGGAAAACCACTGTTCTGTGACACTTTCTTTTATATTTTTTACATATATATATTTTCTCATGAATGACCCCAATACTGTAACAGAAGAGATTGTTCTACTCTGAAACATAGTTGCTTTAAATATTGCAAAAACTGATGATTGTGCTGCCTTTGACAGAAGTATGCAGTCACTCAACTCTTTCTAACGTTTAATTAGGTGGCTTCCCTCACTTGTAATACGTGTAAATAACAAACTAAATCTGTTAAAAGCTATTTTTAGTAAGCGTGACATTTCTTGTGATCAGATCTTACTTTTCACAGACTGACACCTTTTTATACTTAAAGGAGACTTGAAATAAACAGAACACATGGTTACACATGAGGACTCAAGGTTTTGCGTCCATGACACACACGTACTCATGGTTATATTATCGTCAGTATTAAATAAGCCAAGCATCGATCCTCAGGCCATGCTCTCTAATGTTTGCCTAATTGTCAACATATACACGCATTTCGACAATTATGTGAGCCACTCGGTCATCATGGTAGAATGGTTAAACACAACTGAGGTAATGACATGGGGATTTTGTTCAGTGAACCACAATGCAGTCCAGCGTCATGCCAAGGCAGGCGGTCTCCAGTGTTCAGGACAGTGCAGGTGTTTGACACAGACCTCAATATATCATGCCCAACTTAACTCTGCTTATGAGTCACCGTGCCTAACGTGTCAGTATTTATCACCTAAAGCCAATAGGTTGCCGATAGTTAGATTGGAAGATCAATACATATTGTGCATTTAGTTATAATCAGCAGATGGTTAGCTTAGCTTAGCACAAAGACTGTAAACAAGTAGCCTGGCTCCTTACACTATATATGGATTAAACAAAAATGATTAAAAAAATTATTGATTAGTGGGTTTAAGAGGTGCTTGTAGGCAGATTTTTGACACAACATGACAGAGCCGGTCTCACCGTGTCCCCATTTACAGTCTTTCTGCTAAGCTAAGCTAAACAGCTGTCAGGTATTGATTAAGTGTATTTTCTAAAATGTCAGTGGCAGTTCACATCAAACCGCGTGCAGCTGCTTCCAGAGCAGGAGCACTGACAGACCTGCTCAGCATGAAGCAGCAGAAGGATGATGCAAGATGTGTGACTGGCGAGGACATGTTTGTAAAGTTAGCCACACGATGTTTTTCCCACACGTTGGCAAATCAACACAGCTAACCTAAGGACCCTGTCTGTAGGGTTTTGGTGCAGAAATGGAATATACTATCCATGTGCCATCGCGTTTGTACCGTAACCCAGAACGGACAAACTACAAGCAGGGCCTTTTGCATTTTTGTTTTGTTTTTTGGCCTTTTTGGGGGCCATCATATGGGTGAGGATCCAACAAGGGGTTGTTAGTCTAAATGCCACTACATCCTACACAATGGACCTTTAAATTTGTATTGGCAGATCTGTACAGTGTGCACCTAGTTTGTTCTTAACCATGTTGTTTGGTGCAGAAATGTGTGTTCACCACACGATATATGTAATCACTTTGGTGACATTGACCTTCTATAATCCCTTGTGTCCAGTACTTCCTTTTTTGGTCAAATATGCATAAATCTAATCATATTCCAGTCAGCCTCAGCTGTAAATGTTAGCATGCTAGGACACTTAACTAAGATAGTGAACACTAGACACATTATACCTGCCAACTATCTGCAATTTTAGCATTACAACTGTGAAAAAACACAAGCCTCAAAACGCTGCTGTGTCTATCAAGTATAGCTTGATAGAGATGCTAGAATGAAGTCTAAATAATGTTTATTATGATATTTAGTTTCCAACATGTTGCATAGTTGTGTATGTCATAAGGAAAGTACTAGATAATGTTGTTACCTCTTTAATTCTCAGTAGTCAGCACTGCTGCCTCGCAGCTACAAGGAGCTGGGTTCAAGGCCTTTCTGTGTGGAGTTACATGTCCTCACATGTGCTTGCCTCCAGTTTTTCTCCACATTCAAAAGACATACAAAGACGTATATCCGATGAATTTTCATGTCAGTGCCCTTGACCAGTGCCCTGGCTTAAAGCTGGAGTTGGTCCCAGAGAGCCCTCCTTGCTCAGAGATAAATGCTGAGATTAAATTTGTACTGTTTGTATGATTGTATGTGACAATAAAACCTGATAAAACCTGATTTGCACTTACAATAGTTGCTGATTGACAAAAGGAATCTGATTGCAGCAAGTGTTTTTTTTTCTTCTTCTTCTTTCGTATTTAGAAACAGAAACTCCAACTACTGTCATTGGATTATACAAGTGGATACATAAAGGTCAACCATAGTTTTGTAATCGATGCCACAGTTGAAGAAGAAAGATTGGGGGTCAGCTCCATGACGCAGAACTGGTAAATAACAGGTACTGCTAACTAAAACATATGGATCAGACCGTTTGACGGGGTGTAATTTTTCATTCAAATATATTTAGAGATAATTTACTATAACAATAAGGAACACGTCACAGGTTCTTGGTAGACAATATCTGCACACCCAAAACATCTCTAAATAAACCGTTGTGTGTCAGATTGTGGCCTTCTTCAAGCCAGTCATTCCAAAGAACATTTAGATAAGATGAGTAGCACTGCTAGCGAGGCTGGACAGTTGTTTGTGTAGACAGATAAGCCCTCGTTAAGGGAAGAAAGGTACCAGTGAGATGGACTTGTTCCTGAAAATAAAGTTTAAAAAGAAAAAAAGAATAACCCTAACCCTAACCCATTGTCATTGTCATTTTTTCCCCAAACCTAACCAAACTGGACTTGGAGAAGGCATTCGACCGTGTCCCTCGTGGCGTTCTGTGGGGGGTGATCCGGGAGTACGGGGTCGGGGGCCCTCTATTAAGGGCTGTATGGTCCCTGTACCACCGGAGCAGGAGCTTGCATTAAAGCATTAAATGTTTTATGGTCACAATTTATCTCGTAGCTGACTGGCTTGGTTCCAGGCTTAAAACTCTTTATATATAGAGTAAATGAATGGCAAATTCACTTCCGGAACCGGAGCCGTTAAAAAAGTGGGCAGTCATTGTTGAGCTCTATACTTGCAATTCTGAACATTTCTTTTGTAGAATCAGTTTACAGATTGATACCTAAGCTCAATAATCTTCAGTAAATGTGTGCTTTATCATTATCAAAGACACAGCAAAGTAACTACGCTATCACAGGTTCTAGCCCCTTTCACATAGAGAAGCCGCACTATTGGTGCAGTGGTGATTCGCCAATTATCCGCCGTTGGTGATTCACACAGAGCAAAACATCTCCACTTTAAAGATGAACCGCTGTGTAATTCACACAGAAAGCTGGCGCTGTGGCTCCTAAAGAAGCATGACGGTACACGTCGTTGATGACGTCTGTGTGTTTTCAAGGTGTTTCCCAGGTGTCCTCCTGTCAATCTAAACCCAGTTTATAATCATATGGATGCTGTTATAATGTGTTGTGATTGAGATCCTGACCCACCAAACATGCTGAAAAGTGACAAAGTTAAGTTTTTCGCTCTAAATTATATAATTACATAATTGGCATCACTAAACAGGACGTTGTCTGACTCTGTCACTCGCAGGGACGGAGGCTGTTTTCTGGGGGAAAGTTCACTGAAGTCTCGGTCTAGAGGGCTAGAGGAATTATTTTAAAACACAAACACTTGGTGAGTTAAAGTTTTTTGCCAGTGACAGACGCTGTTTTTTGGGCAGAAATGTGATGAAGAGACGGTAGGACAGGCGGGAGGTCAGACAGGAGGACAGATGCTTCTCTAGGTATGTCTGTGGTATTCTTTCCTCATATAAGTTGCCAAAGACAGTTACAGTTACTACGTTACTTTTCTTTGGTCATATAACGCTGCTTTGTGGGACATTTCTCTGTATTAAGCTGAGTGAAGGACCCGTGTAGTTATCAGACTGTCAGACCGACACGCCCTTGATACACACAAATGGCTTATCCATTCACATTGGTTCGGTTTGCCAATACTGCGCCTCTGATACTACCTCCAGAGGCGGATCAGCACCGGAGCAAAATTTCACCTCTTGCTGCCCTCATTCACACAGAGGTGGAGGCGGAGAATTGGCACAGGATCCCTGCATCCAAATGGCAGTGTGAATGGGGTTACTGAGTAGCTCAATAATTGGTGGAGACCAAAACAGAGCTATGAGTGAATATTGGTCTTGCATGTGTATAGTGGCAACAAACAATACAACATCTATAACTACGATCGCTGCTCTATGTATGCTAAATATACTGTATACAGTGAGCAGCAATTTTTCCAATGCATTTGCTATATCAATTTTATAAGGTCATAGATTGTTTTCCTTTGTGTTTATAGCTTGTTGAACTACAATCGTAATGAATCTATATTTGCAGAGGAAACATGCTGCAGCTTAAATTCACTGGCAACATTTGTTCCCACTGCAGGACTGTGAGTTGACCTTTTACAACCAGGGCAAACAGTTGGACAGAGCTTGGGGTGAATGGTTAGGTGTACAAAACATTTGACACCAAAGGTCATGGTTTGTGTTCTGTCTTTTGCTTCAAGTTACCACTCAGTATTTCAATGTTTAACCAAGCACAACCTTTTCCTGACCCTCGTCATATGATTTGAGTTGGCTAAACATAACCATAACTGAAAATGAATGAACAGCAAAACCATCGAGCCAGCCCTCTTCCACCTCCTCCAAAACACAGAAGAGAAGCAGAAAATAGGGCGCAACCATATTTAAAAGATACAGTATTATGCGAAGTACAAAAGCATCAACACAAGTGCTGTTCATAAATTCCAGTATTGTCTATTCTATTCACAGCATAGTGCGTATGTATATCCTTATGCTCGCATAGCTGCAGATTGGTCTGCATTGCTAGATAGTTACGGTGTCGGAGAGCAATGGCAAATCCTGCAAGTATGACAGTGCAGCAGTGTGAACACCTCATTGGTTGCAGAGGTGTTGGATGGAAACATGTTATAGTCATGATCAGGTCTGTAACACTGACTCAAACCAAATTCAAACTTGAGGTGAAAGCTCCAACATGATCTCAAAAAATGCCTGAAGAGACCTGCAGAAGTGGCCAATAACAACAAATGTGACCAAATTAAGCTTGAAGTACTTTCTTGTGTTTGTCTAAACTATTGACATTCACTGTATTTGTCATGCGTGATACAATTTCTCCCATCTGGATGGCAGTCATTTCTGTAAAGTAGTATTATTACCCACTAACACTGTTATATTATTTGGTGCAGGACCGTTAGGTTGATATGTCTTACCCTCAGAAAAACCCAAAGCAGATCCGGAGCAGATCCTGTGAGTCAAAAAGAAAACTGTATTTGGAAAGCCAATGAAAACATTAAAGTTAATAAGTCATGAAGACAAATAGCACTAAACAGGGTTCACCAGAGATGTAGATTGGGGATTTTTCCTCCATATGAAGCCAAATGTAGTAAGTCAGGTGAGTCATGAGCCCCATTCACACAGCCGTTTGCATGCGGGGTTCCTGCGCCAATTCTCCGCTTCCTCCTCTGTGTGAAAGCTTCAGATGCGGCGAGGGGGTAAATTTCGCTCCGGCGCTGATCCTCCTC
>OMLP01005698.1:3816-13930 GCA_900302685.1 Spondyliosoma cantharus | reverse complement strand
ACTATGTATATAATACTGAAACACTGACATTTTACAGCAATGAGTACTCTTACTTTCTATACTTCTTTCATACAGTTACCTTTCTGATAGTTACTTTATCACCACAAGCTCCCCAATTACTCCGTCTGCCCAATTTTTATCAGTTATGAGGGATGATACCAGCTGTGGAGTAGCTTTAGTGTTTAAATAACTGAAACATGTTTGCTGCATGCGCACAGAAAATGATAAGTCACATATTGACTCCGTCTGAGCCAGCTGCTCCCGTCTCTCTCCCTGTATAAAAGCAACTAACGTCCATGAAAAAACGTAGGGCACAATGCCGGTGGCCGTGATGGTGGCACCCGCTGTTGGCGGGACGGAGAGGGTCGGTGGCAGCACGTAATGCCGGTGGCGGTGATGATGGCACCTGCTGTCGGCGGGAGGGAGAGGGTCGGTGGCAGCACATAATGCCGGTGGCCATGATGGTGGCACCTGCTGTCGGCAGGACGGGAGGATGCAAGCCGGGACGGAGAGCGTCGGTTCGGCCTCACTGACCAGCGTCAACGGACTCTTCAGAAATCCAGACTTTACCTGGTGATAGTTGTTGTAACTTTCAGGGTAAAGTGGACACTGCAGAGACGGTGTTGGTGGTGATTTTGAACTCTCCACAGTAGCTCCTCTTGACAAAATCGATCCACTGTTTCCTTACGTTGTGTCCGTAGGAAACTTAAATAAGCTAACGGAGCTGTTACCCTGCACACTGTGGCATCCAGGAAAGATGCACGAGCGACGTGGAGGAGACATGACTGGTTAGCTGACTGGTTAGACTGGTTGACTGGTTAGCTAGCTGCAAACTATCGAAGAGATGCTATCCGAGACTGGAGAGCGAGCAGGAAAACCACCGAAGCTAATGCGCTGAATGTATTTATAGCTTCGGTCAGGTTTATGCTAATGAGGGCTCCGTTACGTAACGCGGCTAAGATTTCTGACCCGCATCCTGAACACAGAATTTTGAAACACAGTTTGTGAAGCCTAGCTCCACAATTAAATTATAAATGGTTGAATGGCTTTTTACATGTTTTAAGGATATACATTTATGACTTATTTAATGTGTTTAGAAGAAAATTGCTGAATTTGCTTTACAAGGACTTTAAATTAAGTTCAAAATGATCTTAAAAAGGTCTTAAAAAGTCTTAAATTTGACTTGTTCAAACCTGCAGAAACCCTGCTTTGAGGTGGCCCTCAGGGTTATTAAGGAATACAGCAGTAAACTTGAGGCACAGCTTGACGGCGAGCTGCAACTTTTCAATGCCACAGACAACCAAACCTCATCGTCTGTGTCACAACACCCACGTTTGCTGGTTGTTTTTATCTTCTAAATGAAAACCTGTCCAAACTTCTTTCGACACTCTGATCCGGAGGCATTCAGATACAATTTACCCAATTTCCCCCCTCTGGGATCAATAGAATATTTCTGATTCTTATCCGTGCAAAAAATCCTCTGCTTGGCCTTTTACCCAATTTAATTGGAACCTGGGTTATTCTGCTTAATGTGAAACAGCCCAAAAAACAAACAGGACCCAAACTATAATCTCCTTAGAGGGGAAAAAAAAGAGGACATAATAGTTTCCTCTGCTATTATGTAATGAATAGCAGCACTGTAATTCTAGAGGCTAAAATGTGCACAACCACAACGAAGAAAAGTGGAACAAAGTGGGGCCCACGTCAGTACGGCCGAGTGTGTAGAAAGTGTTGGGACGCCCTCCATTTAATATGGATGATTGCATATGACCTCCATAAGAAAACGATGCCATCGGTGAGAAGACTGGCTACTTCAGCATAGTTATTATTGTTATTTTTAATGCCTCTCCAACGTATCTGGGTTAGATTACTTACAAAATTAAAAAAAGAGTAGAGTGCTGAGGATGAGGGATGTCACAGCCTGATGAAAGATGCTGCTCTGTAGTGTGATGGTAAAGCAGTAAATCAACGTTTACTTAGTTTCACCATTGTCATATTACAGTTATTAATCTTACATAGCCACAAATAAATGGTTTGCCTCGTTGCCATGCATCCTGCAAACAGCTGTTTTTTGTTTAGTTTAAAAAAAAAAAAATTGTCTTAGAAATACTTGCCTCTTTCTTTCATTCACTTACAAAATAAATGCACACGTTAGTAGATCAAGTTCTTTGGTGTTCATACCTCTTGCCTCCACAGGGGCCGCAAGAGTCAACAAAATGAAAGTCCCTTGGAGCTGCTTTAAAAAAAGGAGTGCCTGTGTGTCTGTCAACCACAAGCTGAACTGTGCATTGTTATACTTTTGTTGACAGGTCGTCTTGTGAGTGGTGACTGCAAAAAGAACATCCACGTGTGGGAGCCACGAGAGGGCGGGACTTCCTGGCAGATTGACCAACGGCCTTTCAGCTCTCACACCAAGTCTGTTGAGGATCTGCAGTGGTCGCCCACTGAAGCCACAGTAAGTTAATTGGAAAATAGTGACCCAATGAGTCAGACTGAGTCATTGTAGATGCAGATCTATCTGCTTGCGTTGATTTCCTCTTACACTAACAAAACTTGTTTGCAAAGAATTGGACATACCTATTAGCTGTCATTGCCCGCCGAGCTCAGAGTCACCCCACTGATCCTAAATAGTCTGGATGGTTTAAATACCGAGGATGAATTTCTCCACGGGGTACATTACATGAAGCTGAGCTCACCAGTGCTGTACAGGTGTTAGGATGGAAGAACAGGTTGTGTTCAGAGACATCAATGATCGGAATGAATGAAACTATGTTCACTTTAAAAATAACACCTGTTGCCACTGTAGCTATGTGCTGTCACTGTGTTGTAATTAAGAAACAGACTAAAATATGTCGGTTACTGCTGCGACTAACAAGTCACTTAACTCGTTAGTGGTATGTGGATCCTATAGCCACAGGTTCGCCTTGACAGCAGTCTGCCTCGAGTGAAGCTCCTCAGACTCTGCGTAACCTTACTGGTGTTGACAGTAATTTCTCAACACAGTTAGGATTGCAAAAAGTATTGAGTACAAAATGTAAAGACAGAAAGCCAACTCTCGACCATCACACGGATGGAACAAAATAAGATGCAATAAAAACGGTAGTTTTCTCTGTTAGAGAACTGCAATTAAACAGGAACTTTGCTGATTTTTAACCCACTTTGTATCACTACAATTTTGGTAGCATATGCAAATGAACACTGTTAAACTTCTCTCTATTTTTCAACAAAATCCCACCAATACATGTCATCTGACGGATGTTGGGGCTTATAAAGAGGTAAAGTCAGATCTTGATAGCGAGAGGCGCTGCACGATAAAAAACATTGAAACAGAGGCTGAAAAAACTCCAAACTGTTAAACAAGGCAGTGCTCATCCAATATGAGCCACAATCCTGTTCATTGTCTATTTCCATCTTAAAATGTTCTCAACAACATATTTTAGAGTACCGTTTAGATGTAATACAATATCGCTTGTGTCTAGCTGTCCACCATCATGTTTCCTGTTCAAAAAGGTCTCCTGGCCAAGAATAAGACAAGGCAGTCTCATTTTGTCTGTTTTCTCTGGTCACATAACACCAATTTCAAAAACATTGGTGTCTTTCTTCTGCACAGACAGCTCAGTTATATCAGTGGTCTCTCCAGTGGTGACATACTTCATTTGTGTCCTCAGACTCTGTTCTCTTTTGTTGGCTGCAGGTTTTTGCATCTTGCTCTGTGGATCAGACCATTCGTGTCTGGGATATCCGTGCCCCGCCCAATTCAATGCTCTCTGCCAATGAAGCTCACTCGTCAGACATCAATGTGATCAGCTGGAACAGGAGTGAACCATTCATCCTATCAGGAGGGGACGATGGGCTGCTGAAAGTGTGGGACCTGCGACAGTTTAAGGTAAAAAGCTAGAGCAAAAAGGTTAATTTGAATTTTTCTCAAAAATCACCAACTTTGAGTAAGCAAGATAACTCGGGTGACCATTACACAACGAGTTACGACTTGTTGATGCATGATGGGGAGTGAAGAGCTTATTGTTTGAGTATGTGTCATGAGAATAAAGACAAACAGTGTTACGTAGATGTATTATTACACCATCAGATGATAAAAGACCTTTACAGTTTGGCAGCCACACCCAACCAATAACATTTGTTCCATCCATTACCACTGTCAGCCTAATACAAGAATACATTTTTTTATCCACCAATTAAACACACTCCAAACCCTGGGTTTTTCTTGTTGCAACTTTTGGAAAAATAAAGCAGGAAATACACAGATTAATAAATCAGTGTTGATCCATAGACTGATACTGTCTTGCTCCACCTGCAGACCGGCCGGCCCGTGGCGAACTTCAAGCAGCACAGCGCTCCCATCACATCCGTGGAGTGGAGCCCCGTGGACTCGAGCGTGTTCGCCGCCTCGGGAGCGGACGACGTCATCAGCCAGTGGGATCTGTCAGTGGAGTCGTCCGATGTGGGCGCCAGGGTGGAGGGGCTGAAGGACCTGCCCCCGCAACTGCTGTTCCTGCACCAGGGTCAGTCGGAGATCAAGGAGATCCACTGGCACCCGCAGTTACCTGGTGTGATGGTCTCCACGGCTCTGTCGGGATTCAACGTGTTCAGGACAATATCTGTGTAGAGTGTTTGAGAAACATTGAGATTTCTGCATGCACATGAGTACTACACATTTAATGTGTAGCGAGCAGTAAGCCCCAATATGTTTAATAATGTACATAACTCTGCTGTGTCGGCAATAACTCTTCTTCCTCGACATTTATTGGCCGACGTAGGCGCCATATGGTCTTAATCGTTCCTATTGAACTTTCAGTCTGTATGTTTTACAGATGGGTGAACTATTTTAGGCATTCCGTCTTGCATGCTTAAAATAAATTGTTTCTAAAACCACGGTTATGTTTCCTTTTTATATTTAAAGAGAAAGTGGTCTGTTCTATTTCTGTTTTTTGTTCATAATTGAGGACAGCACAAATTGCCACTGGTGGACAGGGTACTAAAAAATCTGTGGGCAAGTACAGTTACATCACTAAGTTATGACTCAATTACAAGTAAAACTGCTGGTAGTAAAAGTGCTGATCAAATATGAACCATCAACCTGTTCATAGTCTATTTCTCTCAGAACGGATTTTCGTGTGTTGTTTACATGTAATACAATATTGCTCGTGTCTTGCTGGCTGCCATAATGTTTCCATTTCAAAACAGCCTGCCAGCCAAAACCAAGCTATATTGAGACTTTCTGTATTTCCTCTCATCATGTAGCATCAATTTTTTTTTTTTTAAATGTGTCCCGATTAAAAACTACTATTTTTAAATATTACTTGAGTAAATGTATTATCAAATAATAGTTACTATCAGTGGCTGCATTTAGTGACTGAGCGTAACAAGTACTGTACTTGGTGTACAATTTTGAGTTACTTTATTTCCATCTGCTGTTACTTTCTACTTTCATTTCACTACATTTTGGAGGCTAACTTTACCCTACATTTATTTGATAACTTCAATTACTTTGCCCCCTTTACCCCTGCACATTACTTTGTTGAGGAAGTGGCTATAAATAAGAGTCCAGGATATTCACATTCACAGTGAGAACCTTTTTGCTCTACTTTTGCCCTGCAGTCATTCCAAACAAAAAAAAAAGTCGTAGTCAAGGCTGGTTGATATTTTAAAATCCCAATAATTGTTTTATTGTTTTCTCTGTAAATCCCTATTAAACCACAGGACAACACATGTTTAAACCAGCATTTTCAGCAGCTCAGTGAGCTCAATGGTCTCTCCCTTTTACAGCATTATGAAATA
Organism: Spondyliosoma cantharus; assembly: GCA_900302685.1. Classification (NCBI taxonomy): domain Eukaryota; kingdom Metazoa; phylum Chordata; class Actinopteri; order Spariformes; family Sparidae; genus Spondyliosoma; species Spondyliosoma cantharus. The sequence continues at coordinate 8,134 of OMLP01005698.1, read as the reverse complement.
TAATACTTCTTCAAATACAGGCATTATACAAGCAAAGAACATGTACAAAAATACACCGCTGGTCCTGATTAACTATTGACCTTAGGATCCCATGATTGTCTGAGCGTTCAGTTGCCCAAGGAAAGGCTTTGGTGACTTGAAAACATGCTGAATAACTGCAACACAGGTCTGACTTGCTCTCAGATTTGGAATGTGACAAATTCACAGTAATTGATGAGACACGGGATAACTTTCTTTCCTGGGAGCTATTTGTAAGGCTTAAACATCTCAAGAGAAGACGTGGAGATCATAATAAACATGCAATATGAGAAATAGCTATAAGACATTGATATGACACAGGGTACAATAATGTAAGCATACAGCTCCCTTTTAAGGCACTATAACATACAGCTCAATAAACTTTACATGGCAAATATACTGTAAGACATTGTAGAAATTAAAATTAAATTTAGCCTGAATCAAACTTTCCACTGAGCATCAGTTTCATAGCAAAGCTTCCAGGTGAATGAAAAATAAAAGTGCTACAAATATTTCACTGTAATAACCAAAATGACACTGTCTTTTTTTTTTTTATCTTAACAAGTCTTTTGTGAATCTGTTACCCTCATAGATAAAACATTAACTGTGTTTTCCAGTTGAGCAACATCGTCGAGCTGTCTCACTGAGTCTTGAAGAATCCAGTTTGCATGCCAGTTAAAGCCTCCCATTCAAATGACCCTGACGTGAGTTTAGGGAAATACAGTATATGTGATTTACTTGACAGCAAAGATGTGTTTTCAAGGGGAAGCCGTACTGATCCCCTATAGACCGATTTCATCATCGAACTCGTCTTCAAATGTGTAGCCTCGTCCTACTTCCTCCTCCTCCTCCTCCTCCTCCTCTGAGTCAGAGTCTGAGTGGCAGCTTTCCACCCTCCTCCTGTCCAAAGAGGTGACCCCTTCATACTCTGAGCTATGTGACGAGGCTGGGCTAGGGGGCAAATCTGCTTTGTGATTGGTGAACTCGGTGCTGACCTCCTCCACCTCCTTGTCGCTCTCGCCCATCGTTGGACTGCGACACGCAAGCTGATCTTCATCCTGGAAGTCAAACGCCTGACCCTCCTCCTCTTCGGACACTTGGCGAATGATCTCCTCGCGTTTGTCGCTGAATCGCACCTTTGGTCGTAGCCCCTTTGGCTTGATCCCGTTGGCATCTGGTATCCTGCAGTCTCCCACCTGGTTTCCATCCAAGCCGACCAAGTTCTGTCCGTTCTGCATGTTCACGGACATCTCCGTGGCCCCTTTGACAGAGGATGTGCCGCTTTTAGGACCGAACACATCCTCCTCGTTGGAGTCGAGCCCCATACCGTCCATGATCCCGAGTACATCCCCAAGCATAGACGGGCCTAGATCCAGATCCAGGTCGAATGAAGACACTGACTCAGAGTGCTGGAGCTCATTGTTCTGTGGGCTTCCTGGAGCATCTGTGTAAAGATCACTGTGGTATTCTGTCACCTGATGAGGGTCAGAATCTGGCGCTGAATCTTGGTTGCCTGCGTCGGGGCTCGGCTTGCTCGGGCCAAGAGTGGACAGGAAGGAGGTGTCCCCAAAGGCGTCACCTCCTCTCCCAATGTGCATGGTGTGGCGAAAGTCACCCAGCGGGGCCGAGATCATGGTGGGGTCCAGGCGAGGGGCCCGGGTGGATTTGTGCAGCGGCATGACTGTGGACAGATCGAAGAAGAGGTGAAAAAGAGGGTAAACTCAAGACACTCGGAGTAAACGAGATAACATAGTGTAAAACCAAAAAAACTGTGTAGAAAGCAGCTGAAAACCGGAGCCTGATAAGACAGGGCCGCGTCAACAAGTCTAGTTGTGCAACACTGCAGGAGAGCAATGAGCATTTTGGCACTGGTGCGGCTGTGAAGGCCATGCTGAGACTTGTACTTGAAACACACTCATGCAACGCTAGCACATACTTTTCTCTACCCTCAGGGGTGTGTGCATGTGGACGAAAACAAGACAGTAACTGTCTCTACCAAAAAAAAAAGATAATAAAGAAAGCTGATTGTATGACACCAGAACCATTGAGCTGTTACTTTAAAGGAGATATCAGTTAAAAAAAAAAGAATTAAAAAACTACTGCTGTTGAGACATTTGAAGTTAATCATTACAGTATCTTTACAGTAGTTGAGAGTTGATATCACCTCATAAAGTTGACAGTCTCAGTCACCTGATTAACAATGCCTTTATCAACATCAGACACCAGAGCTCACATTTGAAAAATCTTTTCTTTTTTTCCCTTTTTTTTTCATCAGTGTGAGTCTGGGAGGGGAGGGGGCTCACAGGCCTCCCCCAACCCTCAAGACTTTACAATCACAACTAAAGTCAAATGTCACAACACAACATCAGTGAAATATAAAGTCTATTTCATGTCTTAGAGCCTACGCTGCGCACGTGAGGGGGCTCCACGTATTGATCCAGCTGTGAGAGGATCAATAGAAAAAAGTCGATCAGTTTGAGTTAACTGAGCGTCACCGAAAAAACATCCAACAAGCGCGTGAAACTTACTTTTTAACGGGTGTGTTCTGGTGTTCGGTGGGCTCCCTCCTCGGTATCCAGCTCTTTCATCTGGCTTTTTGCTTTCGCTTCCCTCTCGACTTTTCCCTCGCTCTTTTTCTTTCGCCGTCGCTCGTTTGTCTGTGTGTGAATTTTCTTTTTCTTTCCAAAGGGATGGGCATGGGCGAGGAAGTGACGCGGGGAGCGCAGAGCTGGATCAAAGTGGACTGTCGACTTTACCAGACACGGTTGAATATGAGCGATCTAACAGTCACCTCCACAAACACAGGAGAACGTTTGTTTTCATTAGTGTTGTTTATAGTACACAAAGTTATGTTGTAATTGTAGTTTATTAAATTAAGCAACCTGACTGAGTGACTGCAGGGTTGTGTGTATAAATATCCAGATTGAAAAGTATCACAGTGTCACTGTCATGATGCCAACCTCACTTTTATGTAATAATGGAAAAATAAGGCTGCAGCCAGGATTTGGGAATACTGAAGTCACCAGTCAAACTCCTGCCACTACCAACAAGTAAGTTTCTAAAAAAAAAATGTTTTAATATTTGGCTTGTGTTTCATTTATTCTGTAGGCTGTTGAATTATAATGTCTGGCAGGATCCGACCAGTAGTATTGTATTTTTTCATTTTAACAACGTCTGCAGTGTTCAGCCCCAGGATCATCCTAAGGACTAAATCTTTAAAAACAAATATATACATTTATTATACCCCAGGGAGGAAGTTGGGTTTCTATAAATAAAAACAAAAAAACAGTATCTGTCTTGACCTGCTATAATTCAAAATGTAATTAAATAACTTATATTTATCAAATTTACTTGACTTGATTTGTCTTCTACTTTAAAAAATAAATGTAATTTATTTTATTTTTTTAAATAGCTGGGCATTGTAGTAGTCAGCCAACGTTACTCAAACAAGAGTAAGCAGTGCACTTGTAGGGGACTATTTTCAGTTGAGGAATAACACACATTTTTACAGCAGCAGAACAACATATTTGGTCATGACGCAGAATAAACTACAGCCTGTGTTTTTGTTTCCACTGAGGGTTATTGTACTTTGTGTGTAGGTATATCATTTTGTTGCTTGTTTTATGTGTAGTTGTTTCAAACATGATGCTACAAAGTTATAACTTGTACTTATTGTGGTTGTTGTGTTAATTAAGACGCCAGGAAGACGAGTGGCCACTTTGTGGACGCTAATGGGAAGCCAAAAAATAATTTTAACAAATGTAAAAAGCCCCCATGTTCATGGTGGTGAAGGCACTAGTCACCCAGTGCAACAGGGATGAATGACGTGTGTGAATCCACAATAGACGTCAGGGGATTTGGCTTTTGTTAGATAGACAATTCTTGTAAGTTGGATCTTTCTAGGACTTTTTTATGGAATTTGAAGCAATACGAAAAGGTATAGGCCATACATTTTAAAATACATGAAGTAAACAAGGTACAAGGTAAATTTAATGTCATTTTTTAAACAAGAGTTCGAAAAAGCCAATAAAGTTTGAATCCTTTTAAGTCCTGCTACATCGATTTTAGACTATGGATTCTGGATGACTAACTCAAAGTGAGTTGATAGTTCTGTCCTGTACCATTCACCATCCTCTATTCTTTAACTTTAATTTATTTGCTCGGTTTTCGTCGACCTTGTAACTATATGTCAATTCATGTGTAGTACACTGACACACACACACACACACACACACACACACACACACACACACACTGCAAACTGGAGTCAAAGAAGTGCTGCTTTTTTTGTTTACCGACA
>OMLP01005697.1:10030-20807 GCA_900302685.1 Spondyliosoma cantharus | reverse complement strand
CCTCTCTCTTTCTCTATCTCTCACACACACATACAAACTCACAGACAGACACACACATTAATGAGCTTACCAGAATGGGAAAATGATCAGTCGTGTTACCATAAACACTATGGCAAAGAGAACAAACAGAGTTTTGCAGGTTTTCTCCCATTTGGCATAGTTGAATAATTTGGCAGACTAAAAGAAAAAAGAGTTGCATTGTTAATCAACCACATTCAAAATCGCAGAGTAAGTCTGCCCATTTTCTATGTTGTATCATTCTTAATCAAATTACAGCGTAATGTAAACTAGCCGGGAAAAAATATGGAGGGAGGAACAAAATAAGGGTGTGGTATGGCTACCAGGGTCAGCAGGTCTATGTGCAAGCATGTCGATATGTAAACATGTACAGTTAAGCTTCAGTATTATTTGCTAGTAATTACATGTTGTACATTTAAGGATCAAAACCCTATATCACTATGTCAACTGTATTTTAAATGTACAACCTGTAATATCCGCCACTAGGGGCCTCCCTAGCAAAAAAAAACATACGATTTCTGCAGAGTGTTATGTAGCTCCGCTGCTCAGGGCCGGACCTGAGAAAATAAACAGTCGCTTCAGATTCTGCTCTGAGCCAGAGCCCTTAAGTGACAAGAGGAGAGCTCAGAGATTACTTTGTAACTTTTGGGATTTATCTTCATTCCAGTTTATCAACCTGACTGCAGCAGCGATCTGCTGAGGTAACCCTCCGATGTCAGGTTACTGTAATGTTGACATTTTATTACACAGAGGTGAAAAGAAGAGAATCAGAGTCTCTGATGAATGCCGAATAGTGAAAGTGTACCTGAATTTAAATACACACTCTCATGCACTCTCCTTGTGTGTTGTTGCTGGCTAACGCTAGCTCACGACTAATGTAGTAATCTGGCTGTTCGGGGCGCTGCATGATGTTGAGGTACAAAGGTAGGGCAGGTTTGGTTATTTGCAATTAATAATTATTGATGGTAACTATTACAAATATTACTGAGCACCACACTGGAATCAGGGACAAATAACTAGGCAGGAAAATAGTCTCAAGAGAAGGGTTTACTTTAAATGTAAATATCTATGAAATATTTAGATTAAAGGAACAGCGAAAGAAATGATTTGTACAATAAAATAGATTTGTGCAATATAATAGAATATACTAATGTTAGCAGATGGATAAATAATCAATAATACTTCAATCAACAAAGTTCAATCTCAATGGGAGCTTCAAACCTGGGGGAACTGTAGCAACTAGGTGTGATTTACTCGACGCTAGGGTTGGTGTTTAGTTTACAGGCTTTGCTAGTGCCTGGAGGCTTTGGTTTTACATGCAGGCAGCTCTATGGTCTATGTGGTGAGGTCCCAACAATGATTAACTTAGTATCCCTGACAACCACCATTGCTGATGAAAATCTATCTGACGTGACTCTTGCACACATGTTCACATCTGAGGCAGTTTTGAAGTTATTTGTGTTAAGTTTAGTCTCGTTCACTTCCCTAAACCAGAATTAACAGACAGTGACCTCATGAAACACACCATCATTACTTTGAGTAAACTTAAGGAGTTCTGTGGGTTAGAACAAAGACCTAGTAGTTTGTATACATTTAAATGCAGAATTGCTACATGTTATATCCTTAACAAAGAGTCCAACAATTGCATATACTGCATTTTAGTAACATGGGGTCTTACCAAGTTGGGTAGACATGCTCCATGGTAATGTGGGGCACATATCTGTCATAAGACTTTACACACATGAGCCCTCCATTTAGCATTGATTTAGCAGACATTCTACTGCACACACATTGTTTTGCTTCTACTACTACTACTACTACTACTGTTAGTAATAATCATAAGAACATAGTAAGAGTATCATAAGAATGATACTACAAAAATGGGATTTGAATAGAGAAAGACTGGAGTGTGGAGCAGTAGAAGTGCTTACAGACGGTAAATGGTTGCTCTCGCCACATCCATTGTTTTCAGTATAAACAATGACGACCTTCCTCTTTTTGCTTCTAGCTCTCACGCAGCTATTTGACACTGCCTTCAGACTATGGTTCAATTGTTTTTCGAGCTTCCAGCAGCAGCCAACAGTTCAAGATACAGAATATCAACATTGCCTGGAGACGGCCACAGTGGCTTCCACTTGTGGTATTAAAGCACTAAAAGAAAGCAAAAAAACAAACAAACAAAAAAAACAAAAGTCTCTCCCTCACAATCCCAGAGTAAGTGGCTACTCACAACCACATATACTTGAATATGTTACAAATTATCTTCTTGATTGATTCAAATGCCTTAACAGGGAGTTATCTCCCATTTATAACATCTATAATACTATGGAAGACCCCCATATATCACAATTCACGTTGCTCCCAGACATTAATGCATGTTTTACATGTGTTCCTTCTCTAACACACCTGATTATAATGATCAGCTTATCATCATCCTCTCCTGAACCCTTATAATGACCAATATATTTGGAAACGTTAAACATAATTTCTCCAGAGCCATCATTGACACTGACGAATCACATTTAAGTCAAACGCTTATCAACTAGGAAAAGACATCTAGTTGAACCCAAACCATGTTTTCCTAACCTAAGTATTTTAGTTCCTAAATCTAACCAAACAGTGACAGAAACTGTAAAGACATGTATAATAATAGGTGAAGTTGGTGTAAAGTGAACTGTACAATATATTCCAGCCAGGACTCTATCTGTGTTCTCCCCAGTGAGACTCATAGAGAGCCCACTCAACAACAACCGCTTGCTCCAGACATGGTTTCTATTGCTATTTTGCTTAAATTGAAATGATGGTCCTGGAGCAATATCAATTACGATGTTCTAGGATCAACAGCAATATAGTGATATCAGATAGACATACAGAGCACAAACAGATCTGAAGAAAACTGCTGTAGAAATAAATATATTAGAAAGGTTGGCAAGATGTACAATCAGGGTCTTTGCATAGTAATCCAGTATCAACATTGTGTGATTGTAACTGACCTCAAGCAAAACATCAGAGGCATCATGGACGAGCATGACCAGCGTTCCTATACGAATGTAGTTGACACACCAGGAAAATGATAAGAGGACCAGCGTGGCCAAGTGGTGGATGATTTGTTCTTTAAAGTCCTGAGGAAGGGAAAAAAATAAAGTCACAGTCAGTTACCATGGAGAACACTTCTAGTCTTTAAGAGATAACTAAGCTAGAGGCCCACCTGCACTACTATAGGCTGTAGTGTTATTTGCATCTTTGGTTTCAAGCTTGCCTAAAAGTTCTAGGCAAATGCCGTATCAAACTACCATTTCTTACGTGAGCAAGGAAACTTCTTAAGTGAAAAACTAAGTGGGCTAGCCACACATCTTCCTTCTTACCCATTCAACGGACCAACTGACATTGTCATGCTAAAGCCACACTAAGTGACATGGTCTGGCAAATTTTGTCCACTTTATGATCAAGGCTCCTCCTCTTCTTTGCTCTAACATGCCTCTTCACAAATCATGTAAATTGTAGATAATGTTCGGAGTCTATTTATCCTCACAACATACAAATAAGCCAAAAGAGAAGTTAGATAAAAATATGTGTGAGGCCATTACCTGAGTGCTGCTGGAGGTTAATCAATTTGGGGGCATTTTCTTCTTTTCATTTTAGTGTGTAAATTTACATTTATTCATTTGACAGACACTTCTGTTCAAAGTGACATACAAATAAAGTACAATCTCAGTATCTAAGCCGAGGTAAATCGGCTTAACTAAAACTTTCAGAATAAGTACCACAACACGCAACTCCATGTTCCAGCTTGTGGAGAGATTAACACACACAGTTTTTGGCAAATGAGATTAGTTTTCACAGTGAGTAGTCATTGTCATTCATAGTGAACATCAAGGCTTATAAAGCTGAGTCTATTCAGGGAGATTGGTGCCATACTAGCAGTGTTGTAAAAAGTACCCATAAGTAATATTTGAGTGACAGTAAATGTATGTTGTTAAAACACTACTCTGGTAAAAGTGTAAAAGTATTGTAGTATAGTAGTTACTTACGTCTCAAAAATAAGTAAAAGTTGACCATACATATGTTAACATGGATACATACTGTTTACTCTGGATCAACCAATTACTACTGTTAGTGGTGATAATCCGGTTGCCAATAAAATAAATGAATTTAAAAAATACATTATGAAATAGAAAATGCTCAAGTAAAGTGTAATTAAAAATTGCACTTAAAGCTATAGTGTGTAACTATTTTTTCTTATATTTGCTAAAATTGTCTACTGACAGTAGAATAAGACACAGGTCAGCTGTCTGTGGCTCCACCCAGTGGCACAGTTCCTGCGTGAGGAGAAAAGACGAAGTGACAGCTAGTCAGTTCGCTGGTTAATGAGGATGTCCAAAACCATGTGAGTTGACACTGAGAGAGTTGGAGTATAATAAGCAACAAACAGGACCAAGCAAGGGACCTTGCGGTACCCCTGCAGACAGAAAGTGACCATGGACTCTTACTCTTGCCATGCCACTTCGTATGACTGCACTGGGAGGGTTGACGTAAAGCGGATTAGTGCTGTATAAAGGTGCCTAGTTTGTGCAGGGTGGACTGAAGAATTTAGTGATTCACTTTGTCAAAGACTGACATCAGGCCCAGCAAGATAAGATCAGATGAACGCTCTCACTGACCTCAGAGTTTGTGCACAGCCGTGCCAGTTTAGTGATAGTGAAACCAAAAGGCCTCAGTCTTGGTTTGTTTAGTTTGTATGCATATATGCTCACTGCACACTAGGGCTGCAGCTATCGAATATTTTTAGAATCGAGTATTCTACCGATTATCCCATCGATTAATCGAGTAATCTAATAAAAAACAATTTTGCATTATTAAACAACAATACCAATTAATGCATAATGAAAATGACAGGCCTGTTAAATAGACCAAGCAATTGGCTTTTATTCCTGAAAAAAACACAGGTATTTATTCCAAATATTCCTAAAAGCGGGAGTAAAGGTGTGTGTTTGTTTATGTGCATGCGTGCGTGAGGGAGAGTGAGAGAGACGAGATGAGTGTGTGTGTGTGTGTGTGTGTAAAGGAGTTATTTGGTGTAGGCTATTACTCTCCTGCAATTTAACACAAATTAGTTTCCACATCTTAATGTAATATCTAGTCATACCGACATCAGGCTACAGCCTCTACAAATACCATACGCTCTAACTAGCAACGGTAGGCTACGTTGAATTATTTGGTGAGCTGGTGTTAACAGCTGGATGCTTTCGGTTCAGATGTTGAATCATTGTTGACGTGCTGTTGTGGTACGCCAGTTCTGCTTTGCAGTAGACATGTTGCACTTTGTTATCTTCTTTTTTAAGTGTGAAATGATCCCAAGCTTTGGACATTATCTGTCTTTTACGGACCTGCCATCGCGCCAACTGAACGTAGTGGTGTGTGTCCGCAATAACAGTCCGTGTGGAAAAATGATCCCTGAGCTAAGCAGGCCACATAATGCGGGTGATGGCAGAGATTTTGCTTCGACCATTTTTTGTAATCGAATTTTTTGAGTTACTCGAGTAATCGTTTAAGCTCTAGATCTTGAGCTTTGTTTAGCAGTTGTGTAACTGTCTGAACATCTGCCTCTTGATTACTTCGAACAAACCTGGGACTACTGGTGTGTGTCTCTCTTTGTGTTTAACCTGTAAGCTCCTGCAAATTCCACAAACTTCTGACTTGTAAACTGTGGTCCGTTATCACTGTAGAAAAGTTCTGGGATAATTCTTCTTTGAGAAGAGGGGCTTATCCTTATCCTGCCTGTCCTGGAATGAACTTCTGAAGCTGATTGACCATTCCAAGAAAGCTGCAAACTTTCCATGTTTGATGGCTGTTTCATCTCCCTGATTGGTCTTGTTTTATATAGATCTGGTTTCCCACCATCTATGGACAGGATGTGACCAAGAAACTTCACTTATCATCTTTTTAACTCACACTTCCTGGAGATTGTGCAGAACATTGTGGAGATTGGTGTTGTGCTGGTGTTAGTCTGGTGTTGTCAAGCTCATGTAGGGTTGTGTCACTCGGCTTGTCCACGTCTGTCGTTAAGGCATAATATGACGCATTGCAAAACTCTGCTTCTACCCTGGCACGGCACCTCTGTCTTACTGAAATGTTTGCAAATTCACATTATGAGACATGAGATCCCCTACAATGATGTAGTGAACATGGGGCCAAATCATAACACCCCTAAACGCCATGTGTGGAAACCAGTTGCAAAGGTTTATCTATCCACTGGGAGGAGCAGTGATGATGAAAGCTGAAGCCTTACTTCGGTGTGAAATCAGCTGTTCTTACAGTACAGTAAGAGGCATTATAGGCATACAGTATTAGATGTGTGTTCAATATTATGCTTCAGCTTTTTGTTCTTCAACGTCAGTGCATGAAAGTGGAAGTAATATGGCCTGGGAACTAATTCATGACATCATGATATGCTAGATGATCTTTAAATATACTTGGTCAGTGATCATATTTGTATTTGAAGTATTTAGTTTGAATATTTCACTGGTTGTGGGTGGTTACAAGACGCATGAGCTTCTACGCTCAGGTGAGGCATTTTCAGCAGAAATGGTTGTCATTGCGCTGTATTATTTATTTTTGTCAGAAATTTCTTGCACCGTGGTGGATGATAAGATATGCAATCAGTTTATAAAAGTGTTTTCACAAACATCCTTTGCTTCTCTTGGAAAGGCCAAACACATAATTAGCATTACAGTTCATCTCTTTGTTCTTATTAAATGGACATCCCAACAGGTCCCCCAGCCTCCCACACTCATCTGGTGGCTGCAGGGCTGTTGAATCAACTAGAAATTTTGTCCCGCATTTTGTCAGTGTTCATCCACAGGCACAAAGAGGACAGACAGCTCTTGAGAGCTGCCACACACGCTCTCTAAATTCCGATCAAACTGTATAAACCGGGCTGTGCTGATAACACATAAAGCAAGAATCTGTTACTACACTGCTTATCCATCCCCTAACATGCTATGAGGAACATTTTTCATGTAGTACTTAGCTAAAATAGAGGAAGTCCCCACCATTTTGTTTATGTACTATGAAAGCACATGCTAGAAAAACTCTGATGAAACTGTAAAACAAGATGGTGGGGGAAGAAAAGTTTCACCTCCCTTGGCTTCCCTGTGTCTGTATATAGGTCTACCAACTGAGCTACTGGTGTGCGGCGGGGAGAGACAATTTAATCAGAACTGAAAGATCTTTGTTGACTGATTTCATGTGCTTAAATGCACTAAATAAATACACGGTCTTTGTTTAGATGACCCTAACCCTAACCCTAAACTGGAAACAAATGGTCCATTTCAGAATAATATACATATAGTATACTGTTGAATTCTAACTGTTGATGCAGTAATGTATTCATAACTTTAGGGCTGCAGCATGTAAAGGATGAATGATTCAGTCAGAACCTATAATAATATAACCTAGCTTATTGATATAAAATATAGATAAAGTAAGTAAAGAACCAGTAGGGCTAACGCTAACTAAACTAACTAAAGCTTTAAAATAAATGTGGTGGGATAAAAGTGTAATTTTTGCCACTGAGGTGTAATGAGGTAGAAAAATATGAGTAATAATTTCCTTTTTCCTTTCCTGTTCCTTTTTTCCTCCTTTGGTCAACTCTGTTTCACATCTTGACATCTTGGCCTCCAAGCCCGATGCAAGAAACCTAGTGCATCAAAGCACTGCTGATAGAAGGCACAATAGTTTGGGTGTTTTGTCGGAATTGTAAACAAAGGCGGCGGGTAGTAAGACAAAGGCCTTTGAGTTAGACCGTCAGGTTTCTCTGGCTGGGGAATTTTCCACACCTGTAGCACGCTTAGCAATCTGAAGGTGCTTGTGACTTCATTGTTTTTTATTGTCACCGTGTCAATATCCTTTTGCTTTCCCCTCTGAGGCCCCCAGCTCAGCTCCACCTTATTGGAGGTCCATTTAATATTTTTTTGTAAAAAGGTCAGAACTATAGACCCAGGCTACCCAATTCCTGTAGAAACACTTGTTATTGGAAACCCTGTAGCTCTGTAGACTGGTATTTACAGCAAGGTGCTCATCATGTTCTTGCAATATTATGGGTCTCAGTGTCACAGCAAGGTTTTTGACAGGAAATTTTGCATTTGAATTTTGTGAAAATTAACATCCAGTGAATATACATGGCCTCAGTGACTCTAATACCCATCTGTCTCCTCTCTCCACAGATGCAGCAGCTCTTCTATGAGAACTATGAACCAAATAAGAAGGGCTACATACGTGATCTGCACAACAGCAAAATCCATCGAGCCATCACCCTCCACCCCAACAAGAACCCTCCCTACCAGTACCGCCTACACAGCTATATGCTCAGCCGCAAGATTGCAGACCTGCGCCACCGAACCATTCAGCTCCACCGGGAGATCGTCCAAATGGGGCGCTATGGAGCGGCTGAACCCAGCCGAGAGGACCTCCAGCTAGGCATGCCACCCTCTTTCATGCGCTTCCACCCACGGCAGAGGGAGGATGTCCTGGAGTGGGAGTTTCTGACAGGGAAGTACCTGTTCTCAGCATCTGATGGTCAGCCTCCCCGTCGCGGGATGGATTCCTCCCAGAGGCAAGCCCTGGATGACATCATCATGCAAGTGATGGAGATGATCAACGCCAATGCTAAGACACGGGGGCGGGTCATTGATTTCAAAGAAATCCAGTACGGCTACCGGAGGGTCAATCCCTTATATGGGGCAGAGTATGTGCTTGATCTGCTGCTGCTGTACAAGAAGCACAAAGGAAAGACTATGACAGTCCCTGTGAGAAGACATGCATACCTGCAGCAGACCTTCAGCCAGATCCAGTTCAGAGAGGAGGATGAGATGGATGCCAGAGCTCTGGCCAGTCACATCAACAAGGAGTCAGACTCCCTCTCATTTCTGTCCAACTCTCTCAAGATGCTTGTTCCCTTCAAGCTGGCCACCTCTGGCCAGGACCAGAGGGAACCAAAAGAGAAGAAAGTAAACATCTTGGTACCTCTGTCGGGACGCTATGACATCTTTGTGCGCTTCATGGCCAATTTTGAACGAGTTTGTCTGATCCCCAACCAGAATGTCAAGCTGCTGATCCTGCTTTTCAGCACAGACAACAACACAGAGCGGGTCAAACAGGTGGAGCTGATGAGAGAGTATCACATGAAGTATCCCCGGGCCGAGATGGAGATAAAGCCTGTCACCGGCTCCTTCTCCAGGGCTCTAGCTTTGGAAGTGGGTTCCTTGCACTTCGCTAACGATTCACTGCTCTTCTACTGTGATGTGGATCTGCTCTTCACCAGTGATTTCCTCAAGCGATGTCGAACCAATACGGCCCTGGGGGAACAGTCCTACTTCCCCATCATCTTCAGTCAGTATGACCCCAAGGTAGTGTATGCTGGGAAGGTCCCCAGCAACAACCATTATGTCTTCACTTCCAAGACAGGCTTGTGGAGGAACTACGGCTTTGGGATCGTCTGTGTCTACAAGGGAGACTTGGTTCGAGCTGGAGGCTTTGACACCTCCATACAGGGGTGGGGGCTGGAGGATGTGGACCTCTTTAATAAATTTGTCCAGTCAGGGATTAAGTTGTTCAGAAGCACAGACACAGGGATAGTGCATGTCCACCACCCTGTCATATGTGACCCCAACCTAGAGGCGAAGCAATATAAGATGTGCCTGGGTTCCAAAGCCTCCTCGCACGGCTCCACCCAGCAGCTGGCTGAGCTGTGGCTGGAGAAGAACGACCAGAGCTTCAGACGACTGGCCTCCAATAATGGCTCAGTTAGGACAGTGTGAGTAAAGCCGGGCTGTCATGAACTGAATGGTCTGAGGTCCTCTTAGTGGTGTTTCACTACCTAATTTATTTTTTACTGAAATGAAAGACTTCACATTGATATATTTTGAAAATATGTCTCTTTTTTAAAAAAAAAACACGCCATGATGAACAATTCATAGACACAGTCTGGGCTCCAGAATGGAAGTACATGATTAATGAATATTGACCAATATTCTTATGTGAGCCTGATAATAGCAGGGGCCTGTTACTTGTTATCTATCAGGACAATGGGAGAGGGGTAGACATGGGTTATTAATGTTGTACCTCAGTGAAGTACACCGTCATGGTCCTTAAATATTCCATTTGTCTTGTGTGCAGAAAACAGACTGGCGTCCATGTACTCTCAGACCAGCAGTGCTCGAAACATAATTCAACTCTTGATTGTGAATGTTTACAAAAGACTGATTCTGAACAACATTTCATCAATGAGAACTTAAATCACAGATATCTCAATGATTACTATGGGCCATTTCATTTGATTTTCTCTGATTTTCCTTTCCATTTGCTTTTATGGTTTTGGTAATATGACACAACACTGTTACGGTTACTCCAGGATTTATTTGTATTTTTCTTTATTAATTTCTGTGAACTCAACTGCTGGATTTTATATCTGCAATTTATCCTTTGCTGTCTAATTTATTGAGTTTGCAGGCTCCTTTTTTCGACTTTCTGACTGTTGAAATATGTATATTGGAAAGATTGTATAACCATGCCATTTGTGGGATAGTGTTATTATATGTTCCTTTTCTTAAACTCATTATCACCAAAGAGTTTTGCACAGTCTGCTTTAGATTTCATGTTGCCTGTGTGTGTGTGTGTGTGTGTCTGTCTGTCTGTCTGTCTGTGTGTCGGGGTGTGTGTGTGTGTGTTTGTGTGTGTGTGTGTGTGTGTGTGTGTGCAT
>OMLP01005693.1:17890-44386 GCA_900302685.1 Spondyliosoma cantharus | reverse complement strand
GATGAATCCATCACTGGTGTCTGCACTTGTGCAGCCAAAGAGCTGACTTCTGTGACAAAGTGGTCCTGCCGCTCGGCATCCCAGCAGCACAGCCCTGCTAATAGCAGCAACCTCTGCTTAATGTCCTGACGCTAATGAATTCATGGAATTAACTTTCAGAGTCGAACAAACTGATAAACGAAACAGAATTTCAGTGTAGATTGGGTGTTAGGAATTAGATTGGTGTTTTTCTACTATCTGCCTCTGCCTGCAATTGTTGGTGTTGTAGCACACACGCACACACACGCACACACACACACACGCACACACACACACACGCACACACACACACACACGCACACACACACACATGCACACACACACACACTCACCATACATATCTAGATGTTGAAAGACTTAAACAAGTAACTGAACAGTTCAAATGTTGATTGTTGATGGATTCATTGTTGAGTTTCAGGGTTCATAATTTCACTGTTTTTGTCTCACAACATGAGGGCTGAAACTAACAATTATTTGTGGATCAATCAGTTAATTAAATGTAATATTAGTCTATAAAATGTAAAGCCCGATCTTTTATTCTGTGGAAAAAAGTTTGCATACCGGATAATATGTAACATCAGAAAATGGGGAAAAGATGACGTTCTCAAGTGTCTGGTTTTGTCTAAAACTCAAAAATATTCAAGATATTGTCATCGAGGAGGAAAGAAACCAGAAAACACATTTCACATTTAAGAAGCTGGAATCAGAGTTTATAAAAATGATTAACTGATCATCAAAACAGTTGGCAATCGATTTAATGGTTGGCACCTAATAGATTCATCAAATAATTGTTGCAGCTCTACAAAATATTTAAATCATCAGCCGTTAACGCCACATTTAATAAGGCAATAATACTCAGAAATATTTGTATGATTAATATATTTCTTTGAATAAACAAGCTGACCTCAGAGGTGTTGGAAGCTGGAACGGTGGCTACTTAGAAAGGATCTGCACATATAACCACAGTTAACCAGTCTGACGTTGTGCTGTCCTCTGTGGATTGTCTGTTTATTGAGTTTATTCAGTCATGAAAATCAATCAATGAAGATTTTTCTGCTCTAATCAAAATGTATTTGTGACAATGCACCTTTAAAAGTCAGTGTTTTCAACTGTTCATATCAGCAGCTAATTGATGCTGAACTGTAGCCACCGGCCACTATCTCAGACTCACATCACCTTTGGGCAAACACTGCACATCACAGATAGGACTCACTGCTGTGCCATCGCGGGGCTTGTTTGGACTCGGGGGCCATGGTGATCGTGACCATGTGGTACTCAGAGAACAGAGCACGACAGAATAGTGACCCAGACTTTAAAACACTTGTAAGGTGTTCCCGGCTGGTGTCGGATCTGATCCAGACAAATCAGCTTGCTGCAATGCTCAGGTGCTCGCACAGTATCCCCCTTTTAATTCGCTCTGGTTCAAATAGGCTTTGACAGTCTGAAGTGTTTAATTTTTTCTCTGTGATCACAAAGGTGTCTAATAAAGGATTTTGAGGCACGTCCATCCGTGACCCACCTCCTGGAGCATCCCTTCATCAAACAGGCCCAAGGCAAAGATGTAGCGCTCCAACAGCAGTTAGCCGCTCTCATCCTGGAGCAGCAGGAAGCCGGCTGCAAAACCAAAACCAAGTAAGCCACGATGTCTTTTCATTCTAAAATTGCCTTTGCAGGTGAAATAATATGCTGCAGTGACATTCATGTGCAGATCTCTGTTGCAGCAGACGGGCATCTACTGAGTGGTGGTATCATTTCTGTCCAGTAGGGGGCAGGGTCTCATCTTCTTATGCTCAGGACTGATGATGAGCCCCAGTAATGGACAAGTGTGTGATTAAAGAGAAGTTAGGGGAGTGTGACTAATTCAGAAGGAGTGATTGTGCTGACTAACCTTAGATTAATAAATGCCATTTAGGCCAGTGGATGTGGATGTACAACACATTCTCCCGCCTGTGTGATTAAACTAGTGGATGAGTAAATACATTGATATACTTATGTATACCTTTCAGGGGACCTTTCAGGGGACATTTCAGCTGTACTGCCTTCTCTTTGCTTAGTTTTGAACAATGTTGTCAGGGTCGTTTTCCTTTTAGCTTATAGTAGTAGCTACTAAGCATGTTCCTGATATTTTTATAAATAGATGTAGAAGACAATGAGGGTGATTTCATCAAAAATGTGTCTTGATGAATGGTTCACTCTCATGGCAGCGAATAACATAGCAGGGAGTCTCCTGTTCTATGCCGGAGAAATACTGACTTTGGCGATGCCTAATCTTCATTATAAAAGGAGTTCGCTGAACCTGCCCTTGACTGAGAGTCTTGATGTTGTGCCAGCTCTGTTTACTCCCGAGTGTGTGCAGAGTCTGAGCCTGATCCCGAATTCCTGTCCACAGTGAAAGTGGATAATGGGATTAGGAGCTTGTAGGGCGAGAACTGGGCTCGCCCGGTTTAGTCTCTCATGCCACAGATCAGCTCACAATGACTCCAGATAAGAATAAAGACATAGAGAACTTAAAAGTAGCTGCCGTAGGTGGAATAGTGTGATTTTTACTTCAAAGCAGGAGCAAGGTAGAAGCCAGAGATCTGGAGTCGTCCTCTGAAGGGATGCGATGACGAGTATTCATTTTAGAGGGACCACGTGTACATTTACACTATATTCAGAATAGAACATGAATACAAAGGCAGAGAAGGAAACACTTCCTGACCTGAAGCTTGAATAGTTTTATTCAGGATACGATTGATTATTTATTATGATAAAATATAGATTTATCTTGTGAATGTAGATATTTAATGGTTTTTGCAGTTTTGAGGATTGAGATAAACCAGAAGTGTAAAGTGTTATTCCATATTTCTCTTAATTGTATACTAGTGCCAGAAAAAGACCAAAACAACAATCTGTTCGTGCTTCTTTCTCTGCTGTCTGACTTTCCTGCTCTGTGGCACTCAGCCCCAGAGCCCATTTGTTCCTACTGAAGATATACATCTGACAAATATTACTGTCTTTGTAAAGTAATACAACAGCTGGACACTGTAGTATTGAGCAAACATTCCTTTATAAAGGAGTAAGAAGCGTATTTGCTGTGGACTATTTTCAGCTGAGGATTGATGCACAGTTGGTGTTATGGAATCGGTTGCACAACCTCTTCTTCAGTGTAAACTTAACCCAGTTATAATTCAGGTGTACAAACAGAGGTTTACAAATCACTAACTTAATGCTGCCTTTAACGCTGCTGTCAAATGGAAACGTTGATCTTGCGGTTACAACATGTGAAGTTGTTTTCTCAATATAGTACATTGTGTTGAAGTGATTAACTCAAGAAAACCACTGCTAGGCACTGGGCATGTAGAAGCCGCTGAGCCTAACAGTTGAAAAGCAGCCAAGCAGCTAACAAAATGCAGATCGACAATATCAACATTTTCCTCAGACCTATTATGTTATTAGTCAGACCCACATTTACAAGGATTGTCAATTAAATATAATACGTCACAACACTCCCTTAAACTGTTATATCAGGCAGTTTTTCTTCAGTTTGTAACACAACAGTGACTTCCTGTATATACAAATGTTTCCTGGCATCAAAAATACCTTCTACTAAAGCCTTTATTGTTACAACTCAATTTAGTAAATGAATCTCTTACGAAGACTTTACACACAAACGTAGTGATGGATTTACAAATAGCTGAGGCCTCACAATCCTGGTGATAATTGACAGCAGCAGTGTTGGTGTATGTGGGATTGGCTCAAAATAAACTGCAGTGCCCAGAGCTATGTGACTTTAAGTGATGAGTAATAAGCTATTTAAGGGTTTGGCTGCCTGTTAGTGGGATCAATTCAGTTTTGCTTTTGATCTTCTCATGGGATTTCATATCAATTAGTGTAGTATAGAATATCACCAACCTTATCCTCTGAATTTCATAGAAATGACTTATTGTCCACTACACATTGGAGTACACTGTGTACGAGCCCACAAATGTGTATATAGACACATGAAATAAGCCGTGGGCTCAAATGCGGCTCTCATTTGCTCTCGTTCACACACTCCCTGGTGTCCAGTGAGGTTTTCCACAGTCCCATGGAGCCAGCTGCCTCTCTGTGTTGACCTCTGCCCACTGGGGCTCATTGGAGAGTGATAGGTCAAAACACAGATGAAGTGCAATCACAGCCCGTGATAATGGGAGATGTGTCCCCTGGGAGAGCTTTAAAGGCTTCACACAAACCTTGGAAGTGACTGGGTCTCACATCCGGGCCAGTCGGACTGCTGTTTCTCATTTGGGTGGTCACTTTACAGCTTTCTGATGCATTATCATGTCCTTGGCTCTTTACAGGCACGAGCGGATCAATACTCGTAAAACCCTCATAATCGAGAGCTGCCCCGATGATGATCTGGTCAACCTGGAGTTCTTAGATGAGGTAAGATTTAAAATGTTTATCTCATCATGCATCGATCGGTCCAGGGTACAACCTTGTTGATGATATGCGTGTGTTTTTATCTCTTCTGCAGGAGATAATAATCAGCCATCTCCAGAAGAGGTACGATGAGCTGCAGGTGTACACTTACGTCGGTGACATCCTCATCGCTCTCAATCCTTTCCAGAATCTCAGCATCTACTCCCCGCAGGTTTGTTATGGACCAGTCACACAACAACAAATGTTCCCAGCAGTTTCCCAATCACAACAGAAATGCTGAAAGGCTACTGTCCTTCATTAGTGGATGGAAAGTTGATGTACAGATTGATATATCTCAAGAATTAATATGAAATGTTGTGAAGACATTCATGGCTCCCACAGGCTGAATTCTGCTGTTGTATCGCCATGAATCTCTGTTTTTAGTGAAACGTCTTGTTAACTATTGGATGGATTTTCCTGAAATTCTATACAGACGTTCGTGATCCCTTCAGGAATTGTAATAACTGTTCATCCCTTATCCAGTGCTATCATGAGCTCACAATTCTATTTAGTCATTGTTTACATAAATGGATATCCCTATATGACCAAAGATAAATTAAGAAAAGCCAATAAAAAGCTGAATCATCTTTAGACCATATCCAATCTGTACCAAGACTACATTTGGGCCAATGCAATCTACTATTTTTGCTCTCCTCATGGACTTTTTCTCTGCATGCAACCAAAGCAAGTTCAAATGTGATTAGTTAATACAACGACTACAAATGGAAACCAGAAAGCCTCCACTACAAACATTTAGGCCTTTCCCTACAGATTCTGCATTCGCATGTTGCCAAACTAAATAAATTGTGAAAATCTAATTATAAAAATTGGAATATTGCAAAATCTTGTCCAGGTGGGATTTATTTTGGGGGGGAAAAAACACACTAAGAATAATGTGCCTTGTTTATGCACGTCCCTTCTCTCAGTTCTCTAAGCTGTACCACGGTATGAAGCGAGCTGACAACCCTCCACACATCTTTGCTACTGCAGATGCAGCCTACAGAGGCATGGTGACGTTCTGCAAAGACCAGGTACTCTACAGGAAAATCATTACATGAGTGGAAACATCCCACCCTCTGACTGTAAATATGATAAAATAGTGATGAAAATCTTTAAAGAAAACCATAAACATAATCATATCATAAAGATTTTTTGGGAAAATGTTTGGGAGGGATTTCTACTTACACCCAGCTCTGAGGTGTCCACCTGCAATATAACCTGCTGATATTTTAGTCACTATAGCTGTTTCCCTTTGTTTTAGTGTATCATAATCAGTGGGGAGAGTGGTGCAGGGAAAACAGAGAGCGCGCACCTGATTGTTCAACATCTTACCTTCTTGGGAAAGGTATAGTATCACCGTGGGCATCTATTCTTTGATAAATATGTTAATACTTGTGTTGAATACACTTCAAAATATCACCACAGTTCATTAAAAGAAACATGTTGTCACTCTCAGGCAAACAATCGGACTCTACGTGAGAAGATTTTGCAGGTGAACCCCCTTGTGGAGGCCTTTGGAAACGCCTGCACGGCTATCAATGATAACTCCAGCCGCTTCGGTAAATACCTGGAGATGAAGTTCACACCCACTGGAGCCGTCATCGGGGCCAAGATATCTGAGTACCTGCTGGAGAAGTCGAGGGTCATCAAACAGGCAACGTACGTGCTGCTTTTTCTGATTGGAGTTCCCTTTGTCATACTTCTGACACTACCGGCTTTCTTTTCTTTCAGAGGGGAGAAAAACTTCCACATATTCTATTACATATACGCTGGACTTTACCACCAGGACAAGCTGAAGACTTACAGTTTACCAGACAGGACGCCTCCCAGGTCAGAACAGCAGTTTGAGATGTGTTATAGCACTCCTAACATCTTTCTCTTCCCATCATGGAAATTAAAATCAATCGTCATAATGTTCATCTGCAGGTATATTGACAGTCAGCACCGCACAGTGATGCAGGACATCGTCTCCAGCAAACTGTACAAGGAGCAGTTTGACGCCATTCAGGAGTGCTTCAGAAATATCGGCTTTACTGAAGAGGTATTTTAATACACAATCAAACGGAGGCTATTTGGCCGCAGGTCAGGCGTGTGATATTTGTATTTTTCTTCTCTTTTTTTTATTGTAGGAGGTCAACTCCGTTTACAGAATTCTGTCAGCCATTTTGAACACGGGCAATATTGAATTTGCTTCCATCACAACCCAACACCAGACAGATAAGAGTGAAGTGCCTAATGCAGAGGCCTTAGAGACCGGTGAGTTATGATACATCAGGCAGGATGTACTCCTGTTTATTTAATGATTTTTAAAGAACGTGTGTGTTAAATGATGTATGTTTAGTTTGTAACCCAGCAGATCAACAAGGGATCCGTGACCCCTCAGGGTTCCTCAGTGTTACTGCAGGGGGGCCCCTAATTATTGTAATGATATGGGTTTACAGGTCCAGTCTTAAGCCTCCTGAACTGCTCCCAGACTCATTGGGGCCGCTCCAATAATGACAGACATGTTTGATATTTAATAAACAATTTAAAATCTTGATGATTATATCAGTACTGTCAGAGGCGAACCGGATCACAACAACCAATTAAAGAAACATCCCGAGCAGCTGATGGTGCTGCCAAGTTATGGTAAACATTCTTGCCCATGATGCCAACATGCGCTAGCATACTACTGTTGACAGAAATTTTAAATTTCACCATCAGTTCTTGCCAAATAATAGAAAACCATGTTGAGTGCATCTCCCCATATATCCAGACTTATTTAACCCTCTGCTTTTGTTTGTTTTTTCCTCACTGCAATGTGGTAGCACAGCAGATTGTTGCATCATACCTATTTTCATTTTGTTTACATCTGCTTCCCCATGAGATCGCATGAGAGGGATCACGTGTAAGCCCAACTTCAGTCTGCAGAGCCATGAAGCTGGAGCGCTGAAGCCACGTTTACTAATATTGAACATGTTGTGTGACCAAATTACACCACATTCAACTCTGCACTTTCCTGAATCCTCAGCAATAAACTGAACATGTGACATAGATATGTGAATAACAGACAGACAGATTCCTTTCTTTATAGTTTGATAATTGTTTCCAAGTTTCCAAAAATGTAAAGGTGTCTGAAAATAAAAAAAACCATTTGATTTACACAACAGTGATGACAGTTTACCCATGATTCAGGTGTTCAGGTGAACATTCTAACCTAAGCGTGCACTAAATTACTGTGCATCATCTTGCCATAATGACAAACTTGACAGCTACATATTATTGAAACATATTAGCCAGTTTTCTGTATTTTTATTCCACGTGTATAGACATTATTGTGAACCACAGCGTTTTGTAACTTATCATGAAAGAGACTTTGACATAAAATCCACCTCAGAAACCACCAGACAAATGGCAGAGGATGAGGACAACGTGCCTACGATTAGCCACGCTACAACTGCTGTAGGCCAAGCTTCATATGCAACAAAATGTTATACAATATATAGGAGGAAGTTCCTGTTCTGTCTCTCTATCAGTTAAGGAGTACTCAACTTTAATATTTTGTTATTTTGTGATGCACTATGGCAACAATATATTGGATGTCATGTAAGTGTTTGTGGGTACTCAATCATCAATCATCATCAATCATATCTTACTACCTTAGAATAAGGGGGGTAAAACGAAATTCCTGCATGAAGTTGACAGTATAATATATACAACAATATAGACAGGACCCGTTTCCATTTCCATAAAAAATGTAAAGAAGCCACAGTAAGAGATAGTTGGAGCTTATTTTTATGCTAATGATAAATGAGCTCTTGATTATCAAACTGATTAACTCTCTCGTCTTATCGCTCAGCTGCATCACTCCTCAGCATCGGCCCTGAGGAGCTCCAGGAGGCGCTGACTTCCCAGTGTGTGGTCACCAGGGGTGAGACCATCATCCGCACCAACACGGTGGACAAAGCCGCCGACGTCCGAGACGCCATGTCCAAGGCCCTGTACGGACGCCTCTTCAGCTGGATAGTCAACCGCATCAACTCCCTGCTGCAGCCTGACATGAATATCTGGTGAGTTCCGTGGTGGTGATGAACATCTGTACGGACGTTTGGCTGTTGCTCTTTCTTCTTCGATTATTGCCATGAGTTTCTACAATGCTCTGATGACCTTCATGGATGTCTGTAGAGGTAGATGCAAACATGCAGAGGAGAATATCAATGGGCAAGCACAAGACAAGTAAAAGGAGAGCAAAAAAGAAGTTTTAATAAATTTTTGATACAGAGTTGCGTGCAGAGAAAATAATGTTGGGATGATTAAAAAGACTTCAGAGAGACTGCAAAGAGGCTGTTCATTGATCCAAAAGAATTCCTTCATAAATATGAGCGTCGACTGTCAAGGAGTCGTCTCTCAGAGATGTACAAAAGCCAGAGTTCCTGTCTGCATTCCAGTCATCTCTGCCGTTTCCTTATTGCCATTAATAACCCGGTAGCACAGGCTAAAGGTGACCTCTACGTACAGTGGGTAACGACTGATCATGAGAAGTAGCAGCTCCAAGCACTGGATATGAAATATTCGTACTGTGTTATGTCTCCATGCAGAGGATTGTTTGTGCAGATATTGAAAATGACTCGAGGTTAAATCAATAGAGACCAAAATAAAACCATTTAAGAAGCTTCTTCAGCTTCGTTTCTTCATGAAAGCTGATGTTTATGATTTCTCATCAGAATACTAGAGCTTCCATACCAGCGCTCTGTATTTGGGTTGAACTTGGATTATCATTAAAGTTTTATCAATTAATACGGCTGCTGGGGATTTGCTTGTTCCATTACATAGAAGAATAAGTTTGTTTGTCCCCTTTTTTCTCCTTTGAAGTGCCGCAGAGAGCGGCATGAATGTGGGAATCCTGGACATCTTTGGATTTGAAAACTTCAAAAAGAACTCGTTTGAACAATTGTGCATCAATATCGCAAACGAGCAGATCCAATTCTACTTCAACCAGCACATATTCGCCCTTGAACAGGTGAGTTTTGACACCCAGAGACGGGTTATTGATCAGTGCGAACATCAAGCATCAGGCTTAAGATGACACTGTAATGTGTTTTGAATGATTAAATCCATAGAACAACACTCCTCAGCAATTAAACAAATTCTCTTTAAAATGCTGTTATGGAAATTTAGCCATTTTACTATTATTTGTTTGTTTTCACATCCATTAGGGCAGAGAAGCTCTCAACGGGAACATTCTGCTTTTAGTCGAGCTGTGATGTGTAAAGGATTGTTTGTACTGTGTGCACCGTCAAATGACTCTCTTAATTGATTTAATGAAGTTGTTTACAGTGAAGTGTGAGGAGTCTTTTGTTTTCCTTGATGGAAATGAAGACACATTAATCAAGAACCATTTTGCCATAATGCCTTTTTTATGCTTAGTCTTTACTTTGCATCAATCCTCTTCAAAGGAAACAAATTACATAAGACGAGACAAATATATTTATGTAGCACTTTCTGTTACAAACAGCTTTACATTTAAATGCATAAAGCAACACATACACAGATTAAACACAAGATCATTAATTGAGGCAGGATTATTAAATGTAGCTGTTATTGCTAGCTACTTTTACCCTTCCCACATTAATTACAGCAGTGATCATTGAAAATATGCCTGTGGAAAAGTTTCTCTTCCACAAACACGTGCGAGCTGCCCCTGATGAAGGGTTGCTGCTCAGTGGAAAGGGGATTTTTATTTGGTGAGGATGTGTTCAGTCTTGCTGTACACAGAAACTGATTATTCTGAGTTAATGACTTAAACATGAGGATGGTTTAGACCCATTGGTTCCACTTTATTAGTAAAATATATATTTAAAGCAACTTTTTGATCTGAAATTAAATAGATGCAATAATATGATATGACTCTGGGTTATTTGCAAAGTGAAATAAATTATGAATAAGTAAGTGGCTCTATTTGTTAGTTCAGAGCTGTCCTGTTTTATGCATTCGGTAAAATACTCTATTATACACACAGACACACAGACACACACACAGCTGGCTGGAGCTGTTTTGCGGTTTTGTTGATTAGAAACTCGTTTTTTTGCACAAATCATATTTAGCCCAGATTGTTTAATTGGGTCATTTAGAGAAATCATTAACTAGATTATGCTACATTCACTGGTTCTCATTAGATGGAATATCAGAGTGAGGGGGTGGATGCCAGCCTCGTGGAGTACGAGGACAACAGGCCCATCCTGGACATGTTCCTGCAGAAGCCCATGGGCCTGCTGTCCCTCATGGACGAGGAGAGCCGCTTCCCTCAAGCCTCTGACCAGACCTTAGTGGGTGAGACAGAAAATTAATATTTGAGGTCAAAGGTCACTGATTCTTTGAATTAAGCTGCAACTATTCTGTATGGCTTAAAGCATCTTTTCGTATCTTTAACTTTTTTTTCTCATTTCTCATCTACAGATAAATTTGAGGACAATTTGCGCTGCAAGTACTTCTGGATCCCGAAACGTGTGGAGCTTTGTTTTGGGATTCAACATTATGCAGGAAAGGTATGAAAGGAGACTTTGGATGTGTGCAACAAATTCTTTTATTACTTTGTTCGTTGGTGTTATAAGAGTGGCGATGTAGTCATGTTTTCAAAGTTGCCCTCCACACATACATCAAGGCACACCAATGTGTGTCTGACACTGTGACAGCAGAAAAACATACAATAATAGAATAAATTTCTCCTCAGTGTTTTTGTGCACTGGAGGCTTCAAAGTTCTACGTCACACTTGTGTTTGCTAAATATTGGACCAGGTTTAGGTTTTGTATGTACTGTACTTGTATGTCTCGTACGTCTTTCTATTAAGTTTGATGCTATGCACAACGTTAAGATAACTGAATCAATTTGGAAATTGAATATTCAAGATTAGGCTGTGTTATAATTAACTGCTAAAACGTAGGGACTGTGTGATGATATGATCATGATTTGCCGATTAAATGTATGATTCCAAGATTAGAGAACTGTAATTTAAAAAAAAAAATTACAAAATTATTTTTTAAACATTTTACATTAAAGTGAAATATAATTTTAATGTAATGCAGAACGGTGTAACATAGCTCATTGGCCTTTTTCACAGGAGACATTTTGACTTAGCCGCAGGAGCAAAGCTACAAACGAGGAATCTTTGAATCTCTACAGGAACTCAAATAAAATTAGACCAATGTCTAAATTAAGTTTGGACCCCCCCAGAAAAGTCCCTGCCCCAAGATTAGTACTTAAAAAGGGAAGGTACTTTAGGGGCAGGGCTTTCAGTGCTGAACATTTCTGATTCTTTGAGTACATTTTTAAAACCCTGTAGCCACAAACCTGTCTGTTTCTTTTTCGGGTTCACACACACAGATTTTTATTATGATAATGAACCTTTTAGTTTCGTGAAAAGTAGTTCTTCAGACAGCCACAGTCCGGGGTACTTTTGGTGGAAATGTGACTATAGTTTGAAAATCCCTTGTATTACTAATAACAGTGTACAAGTGTCCCTGTAAGTGTTGACCGTGTGACAGTGTGCCAGCTTGTCTTCCTCAACCATTATACATTGATAAAATAAATAATACAACTATCAGCCATATTGCCAGAAGCTATACAATAGGTAATGACGAATCAGATTGGCTCCATAGAAATAGGAATAACATTCAGACTGTTTATGTGAATTTCTTCTGTCTTTCTCAACAGGTGATGTACAATGTGAACGGGTTCTTGGAGAAGAACAGAGACACTCTTCCTGCAGATATCGTCGTGGTTCTGAGAACGTCAGAGAACAAACTTTTGCAGCAGCTATTTTCCAGTCCGTTAACTAAAACAGGTATGCTACAAAAGCCCTCAATGAAAAATCTAGAAATTTAGACCATTGCACACTAACAGGGGCATTATTCTATGATCACCACAATAGAAAAATGGAAATGGAAACTTTTCTTTGAGACAAACTATTGTTAACAATGCCGGGTTCTGGCTGTATTACTGTGTGAATTGTGCCGGTGTCTCCTGCTTCCATAAATGTTCAGGTAAGTGGGTTTCTCAAAGACGCGGCTCCCAGCCATCTCCTGGTCCCCCCTTCGTTTCAAGCCTCTGTGCGCCGTCCTCGGATAAATCTGCAGTCTCCATTATCTCTTGAGAGGCTCAGCTCTCTGCACGCCGCTCTGTTTTTATTTTCACTAAGCTGTCCCTCTTGGTTTCCCACTGCTGAATGCTATCTACAGATTGTGGGTGCAGAGGGATATTTTTATGATAAGGTTTCTAAATACCCAGGGGATGAAGAAATAGTATTTAGAGAACACAAAAGCAACTCTTCCCACCTTTTTTCTGTTGCTTAAATGATGGTAGAGTAATGTGCTCGTCATTAACCGTGGCTGTGGCCTCCTGGTCACTTGACTTAGCTGAAATGCTAATAGATGTGTTAAATTATCAGATCCCCACTTCCCTACTATGTTTCGGCTAAGCCACATTATGTGATTCACTTCCTTTTTAGGGACCTGTAAATGCCTGCTTTCAGCCCCAGTGGCATTAAAAAGGAGCTTCAATTCACAAAAGGCACCTTAGCCGAGACTCCCGTAGAAATCTGTGTGATGTGTCTGTAAACTTGAATTGCAGGTTGGGCACAGGGGAGCCTTCACCCACTTCCTTTTCTGCAATTAACAGCTTCAGAGGAGCACACGCTGTAAAAACTAATTCAGTGAACACTTCATTTCAGTGCACAAAGGCACTGAATAGGTAGTACAATGTGCTGTAATGTTTACTGCTGCTGCCATAGTGTCACTTAGGTCTAAAAGCTTCTTTATTTCCCTTTTGTTCCACTGCACTTTTGTCTGTTCAGACTGCTGGATTGAGTTAATGTGATGATTTGTTGCAGAAAATGTTGTGCATTTCGAGTCTTTTCATCCTGAAAAGCTCCACCAAAGCACACAGTTATAGATTCTCTTGCATGTTGCATTTAACCGCTGTAAACTCTCTGTTATTTCTTTGGAGTTGGGGCTCCAATTTCCCCATTGCAGTTTGAGAAACTGCAGATCATCTCATTAGATAAAAGCTATGAAACGCTCCATGCCGGCTTATCACTCTGGAAAAGATGGAGCGCCGTTTAAAGAGAGATACAGTATGGCGTAAGAAAATTATAAATCTATTCTTCGGGGTAAAATTTGTGGGGGGATTTTAATTTGCATTTTACTTCACATTATAGATTCACTGTTATCTGTGAAATTACCATTATCTGGGGGGATCTGATGGAAATCTGTTTTTACACCAGGGTGGTTTCACAGTCTTGGGTCGTCTCCTCGCAGTGTCACCACTAGGGGACACCCTCGTAGACCTGCAGCCTGACATTGAGGATGGAGGCACTGATATAGTCTAAGATGTCAACCTTCACACTTGCATGCAGCAAAGGTACAGCAGCAATTCATCTAAAACAGATCACTTTCCTCTATATTATAGTTTTTGGAAGGAACACACAGTCTGTATTCATGAAATTTATCAGTTTGTCTTACACACCAGATTGAGAATGCGATGGTCTGAATATCGCTGCAGTACATGTTTGGAGAACAGTAGGAAACTAGAAGGGCCTCAGAAAGTAAAAAGCTCCCAGGCGGTGAATAGCGAGGCCACTCGAGCCCTGCAGAATGTGGGTCCTTGAGGCTTGGACATGTGGTGGTGTTTTGTCAGAGGAAATGGGATGTATTTGCATGGACAAATTCATCAGAGCCAGGGCCTTTCCCAGATCAGGGGGATCACAGTGTTTGAATTGGCTGGGCTCGGTCGGGGCTGCCAGGGCCTGGGCAGCCTGCGGTCACAGTACTGGTCTCTGTGGGTGGGTGTGTGTGTGTGTGTGTAGCTGCAGGGCTGCCTGGCTTTGCTGCTTCTAGGACATCACATCTGCACACACAGCACCTCTAGCCTGCCAGTCCTTTGTCAGAGCACAGTGAAAATGGAGGATGTGCAGAGTGATGTGAGTCCCCTGAAAAGTTCACAGACGGCGTAAAGATATATTTCCTGCCTTTTTCCTTCTCATTGAGATGCACTATTTATCTTTGACAGGGCTTTCACACCATATAATATATGTAGAAAAAAAATCATTGGTTTGAGCAAAAGCTTCACTACACTAATGCAATTTATTGTCATTTTTGAATTATTTGTAGGAACACCAGCTGAGCATTTAAATATTCATGTGTATAAACTTGAGCAGTGGCAGTATGCATGTAGAGCTCAGGATGTGGGATGTGAGGTCCGCGTTTTGTAAAACCCTCGAAAAGCCCTGAAAAGCAGGGAACCATCATTTAAATCTGTCTCATTCAGGAGGAAAAAATGACTATTGTACACTAATTGTGGTGATTTTACTGCATAATTCTTTGCAGCAGTGAAAAATAACTAAGTACATTCACTAAAGCACTGTACTTTTTGAGGTGCATGTACTTCACTTGAGTCAATATTGTACTTTTTTACTCCACTACATCTATGTGACATGTACTCATTGGTCTTGTGATTGGCTTTTAAGATGTGATGCAAAATCCAGCTGTACATAAAGCAGTTAAACTGCTTACATTTAATCACCATTTATTTACACAGTAGTCTATCATCAATAATTGTTAATTAAGATGATATTTAATAACATGACACTGGCATTTTGCTAATATTTCTGCACAGATTTTCAATGCAGATGTTTGACTTCTAACAGTATTCTCATATTGTGGCACTGCTTTAAAGTATCAGATTACTTCTTCAACCACTTACCTTCTCAGCAGTTTGTCAGACTATCACAAATTATAATCTACATGATTCGTGCACTTGGACATTAATTTAATGTTGTTTTAGTGACTCTCAGCTCGATTTACTTTTGTGCCCGTACCTTGTGAGCTACGCAGTATATATCCAGTGTACATCCAGGGTTTGCTCTGGTCTGTTGTTAGGTTTAGGCAACACACTAAGCACTTTGGTTAGGGTTAGGAGTAGTTATTTTCAGTTCTTGAAATAGTCCTGAAATGTAATCTATGGGATTCACTTTGGTTAGATTTGGGAAGAATCATGATTTCAGTTAAAGGTTAATAAAAAACAGCTCTTGAAACACTGACGAAATGTTCTCCTTCCAGTGCCTATTCATTTTCATTTTAAACTGTAAAGTGTCGTGAAAAGATGGACAATTTCTAGCCATGTATGAAACTCCTACATATTACATTTCTGGGTTGTACATATAGTGACGTCAGCAGTATAGACCTCACGTTTCTTGTGAGTGACAAGATTTCCGGCCTGTATTTCTACGTTCAGGAAAGTCTTGTTCATATTTAACAACGGGGTGAGTTAACAAAACAAGCTCACAATATTCTCCTGCGAGATGTCAAGGGTGATAAGTTCAAGTCACGCCACGTATATGTCGAACGATTTACATTGTTTTTTTATACATCTTCACATGGAGCCACAGCTTCAGTCCTCCCATCCTGTGCGTCTCCTCTCCGTCTCCCTTCATGTTTAGAGATCCTCCTGTGTAGAGATGACAGGCTTCTCCCAGCGATATGACACATTTGGCTCTTTGTTCTCTCCCAGTTGAAGCCTCTTTTTTTCTTCTTCATCCCAGTGGGCAGACACCACCGACTCTCTCTAGACTTCCACACAAGGCCAAGAAGAGACACTCACCAAGTAATACTTTTGTTCGGTTTCTCCCCTAATCGCGATATTGGAGAATGTTTTGAGTCAGCAGTGGGATTTTTCTGACAGGCCCTGCACATCAATAGCGAGGAGCCAGCTCTCCTAAGTCACATGATACAACATCCTTTGATAAATGCAACACTGTGTTGTGTCACTAAAAGCCAATTACACCGTGCTTTTTATGATTGATCTGCTCTGACAGTAGTGGATGGCATTTAAATCAACAGCCCCCGGAGCCATCTCTAGGCATAAACGGTGGTGGTTATGGAGGGTGGGGAGGGTGATGGCGGGGGTTATGGGTGCTTTAATCTCATTTGCTTGGTTGCTGAGTTGGGTTTCTAGATCACATGTTTTCAAAAAGAGAGCGGGAGAACGGCGGAGATATCCAGCGAGCTTCTGCTCACTCAGCTCGGGAAAGGCTGCTCTCTCTTACAACTTTGATTGTCCCCCGTGTCGACAGCTCGATCCACAGCTTCTGAAGTACAAGGCGCACACTGGGACTCATAAAAGCGTGTAGGGAGGTGTCATATTGAACGCAGGATTGCTTTTTAATCCCGAGCACATTGACTATTCTTGTCAATAGAACCCCAATACAACTGCCAGCTTGAGCTTTTTTTTTCCTACAGGATTCTTGCTGGGCTTAATTTTCAAAGTGAACGCACAGATGCCAAGGAAGGCTTTTTCTCTTCCCCCCCTTCTCCTTCCACCTCCCCTTCCCCGCACACTGCACTGCCTCACTCTGTGTTTGTCCTGGAAGTCCATGCCAAGAGCAACATGCGTGAAGCAGAAACGATCAGTGGGACGCTCCCCCCATCGCCTGTTTCTCAACACTGAGTGACCTGATGGGAAATATTCCCCTCACCTGCTCTCCTCTTTTTAATTATTAAGATTTTATACAAAACTCTTCCTCTCTCATATTTTATTTTTGTCTGTTTCAGAGCACTGACCTAAAATAACTAGTCCCTAACTAAAAACACATGTGCCTTTTTCATTAAAGGGAGAGATCACACCAAAATCAAAAATACCATCCATTATCCATCTAGATTGTTTGATGTGAGCTTTTGAGATATCAGCTGTACAGATGTCTGCTTTCTCTTGAATATAATCGACCCAGGTTGCACTCTGTTTGTTGCACTCCAAGCACCAAGAAATCTATATTTGAAAAACTCAACAGCAATGTCCCTTTCCAGAGATCATGACCTGGTTTCCCAAGATAAATCCACGGACCTTGTTGTGAGCAGTTTAATGTAGGAACTGTTTTCTTTGTGTATCACCATGCAGAAGGGAATCGTGCATCTGTCATTGACAAGAGGCTAGCAAACCAAGCTAACAGCACAGTCGAGGCGGACCCTATTAATGTTACGTAAATCTTGCGTTCATGAGTAGATGCTTGATTCCTTCCGTGCTGTGATACAAAAAGAAAATAGTTCCCACATTAAACTGCTCACAGCCAGGTCTGTGGATTATTTTAAGTAACTGGAAAGAGACGTTAATGTTGAGTTCCTCAAATGTATTTTTTTGGTGCCACAAGCTGAGAGAAGGCGGACATCTCGATGGCAGATATCTCCAGAACTTGGCACCAAAACCATCTATAGGATAGAAAGCGCTAACAGGGGAGAGAAAAATATGTATTTTTGATTTTTGGGTGAACTGTCCCTTTAACTGAATCCACTGTCAAAGAACAAATCTTCCCTTTTCTCACTCGTGTCTTATGAATAATTATAATCCACATCATTAGACAAGTTCCCCACTGTATCTAAATTAGAAGGTCTTCTTTCAGGCCGGACATCACAGGTGTTCCCTTGGTTTCATGTCTCAGGAGGCAGAAATCTTTGAGGATACTGACTATTAACCCGTGCTCTAATCATCTAGTCAGGAGGGGATATGAAACCCGCCAGAAGAATGAATTAATACGACCCGCCAAGGAATACACGAAGAAAGCAGTGAGTGTCCATTTGCAAGGCTTAGGTACAACTGTCATAGTTTCTCTCATCGCGGCGCAGCCCCTTCATCTCCCCTTGATGGTGTCATGGAAGTGAGA
The DNA here is from genome assembly GCA_900302685.1 of Spondyliosoma cantharus. Classification (NCBI taxonomy): domain Eukaryota; kingdom Metazoa; phylum Chordata; class Actinopteri; order Spariformes; family Sparidae; genus Spondyliosoma; species Spondyliosoma cantharus. Next base: position 26,219 of record OMLP01005693.1, on the reverse strand, counting down.
GGCGTGAAAGCACAGTGACACTCCACGAGCCCGTTCCACTCGCAGCCGCTAATTCATCATGACAAATGTGCTCAGATGATCTGGCCCAGCAGCACTAATGGGGAGAGGAGAGAGCGCACTTCATTTGCACAAGACCCACTCCAATTAATCCATCCAGCTTTACTCTGGGCTAATTGGAGCAGGGCCCTCCCTGCCTGTGTGCTGGTAATATACCCGACACAGTTTAACGGCTCCTGTTCTCAAACATCATACTTTTTTTGTGTGTTTTTTTGTGTGTGCTGATTGTGCCGAAGGGGCGTTTGAGGTTGTAAAATCTGTCCCCGTGATCCTAAACACAAGGCCCGCTCACAAACATGTGTTCATAATGAGCAATTAGCTGCTCATATTTCCATGTTATCATGTTTTACACTCTCCTTTCTTCTATTTTTAGGTTTTGGATTCAGATCCTGTGGATATTTTTCCTAGCATATTATTAACAAATATAAAAGTGCATATTTTAATGTGACAGAACGTCTTGAATTTTGTTTATTTACCAAATGCAAAATGTATTAATAGCAGAATAAATGAGTGGATAAATAAATAAATAAAAATTAGCAGATAACTGTCAAATGCTAAAAGCAGTACCATCACTAGCTTAAAAGACTGTTTGAGTTCTTTTGAAGCGCTCTCACATCATATGTTTTGGCTTGTTTTGACTACAGCAGTGTGTGTGTGTGTGTGTGTGTGTGTGTGTGCGTGCGTGCGTATGCGCACGCCCGTGTTCTTATCCCATGAGACACCACATTGCTTTGGCTCACTTTAAAACCTTTGGCACAAATAAGACGTTCTTTGTCTCAAGTTAGAAGTGGTCTGGCTGTTAATTAATCCATCATAAATTGATTTTGATCTCTGCAGCGTTTGATTGATGCCTCTAATACACACTTGATAGGGCCGAGTCCTCCGAGGAAGGCAGGCGCTGATCCAGTCTTTAAGTTTTCTGGCTCGTTGTCAGACCACGTCCTTAACAACTTGACGCAAGTCCCGAAATTATATAGCAGAAGCCGACTGCGTATTTGCATTTTAGAAGTTTCGTCTGTGTGTGGTAGAAAATCTAGAACAATTGTTGGCCTGTCACTTCAGCTTTATCTTAAAAAACTTACAAAGGTTTTCCTCCTTGCCATACACGGCAGCTTGGGTAATGCTGCCTCCTGTGTCTGCAGACGTATTTTTCTAAAGGTGTGTGTGGCACATCTGTGCAGCTATTGTTTATTCATGGAGTAAACCCTTTGAAATGTGTTAAGATACTTCCCACTCATTATAAAAATCCTGCCACCCATGGATTAGGACTTTGATGTCACCAATCCTGCTTCAAAGGCTTCTTTCACTGCTATTAATCACAGTTTAGCCTCTGAAGATATAGCCAGAGAAAACATTTGGACATCTTGTGCAGAAACTTTGAAATGTTCAGACTGTCTTGCATATGCTCTGCTCATATCCTTTCCGCTGTGTGTGGGGCTGTTGGACTGCTGTGCAGGCAGCTGCACTCCTGAGTCCATGGGATTCAGCTAAGATTTAGGCTCCTTCTGAACTGTCTTTTATGCCGTGCTGCAGTATCAACACCGCTGTTAACCCAGTAGTCTGGATGTTCACCTTGTTTTTTTTCTAGTGTCTTTTATGTTGAAAAAGAATATCACGTTAAAGGTGCAATTTGTAATATATGTCCAGAATTGAAAGTAAGTAAAACATTTAAAAAATGAACTAACATTTTCAACAGAATGTGAAGAAACAATTGTTTTGACTTTATGTCAACGCTATCTGCTGCAGTTAGCATTCTAGCACAAACCTGTCCTGTCTCGTAAGGCTACTACTAAATTCCGACACTGTAGCCTCTGTAGTTTCAGCTCATAAATGTATGCGAGAGGAGACGTCTCACAAGCACCCTTATCTCTTTTAGTCAAATCATAAATAAAACTAGGGTTGCACTCAGTAGAGCACATACCTCCGCTGAGGCCCAACGGTCACTTTTTGTACTCGAAGATACCAGCCACCTAAATACGTCTTGGTTTGTCTTTTCACTTCCAACATTCACCTCTGGTATGGTTGAAATAAATCCTTAATTCACTGAGTTGGATGTAAAAAGACCTGGCTGCACAGCTAACTGAGCTAACTAGCTAACTTTGCGCTAACTTGATATCTCTACAACTCTCCCACTTCCAACTTGATACTTTTTATCGGCTGTCTTGAGGCATACAGGAAATACACAGCTCACCATGTGTATGTGTCATGTAATCTTTTGTTAAAACAGATTTTATGATACTAAAAAAAACATTGTTTAGATACTCTTGTTGAAGTCAATGTATCAGTACCAGCATCAATGAGTATATTGAGGCACAGTTAGCGGTTAGACTTGTGATATGCTTCCCCCATTTGTTTGGAGTGACCTTCGACAGAAGGCCTCATCATACACGTTGCATCTTCCAAGTTTTTACGCTGTCTCCGTGTTTGATGGTTCACTCTCACACAGCTGTTCAGACTCTCTCTATGTTTTAGATAAACCCTGACATGATTACTTACTACTGGTTTTAAACAGGAAATCTGGCCACGTCAAGAGCCCGGGTCACTGCTGCCTCCAGATCTCTGCCGCCGCAGCTTGGCTCAGGACGCACGAAGGTGAGGCCTGTGCTCCTGTAGCACAAATCATCACATCTGAGAACATAATGCTTTTTATTTGTTGCTCACAGGCATTGCACCACAAGACACCCAGTAAAAACTTGTGCTGTGAAGCATAGCCACATTAATTGACTACCCTGTTATGTTTGCTGTCTTGCTTGTGGTGATGCGGCATCGCCATCTGGCATTCAGTGTCTACGACATAAAAGTCGTTTTTTCAGGCTTAGTAACTATTGTTTTGCTGTTAATGGGCACTAAAGTATTGTTAAAATGTTTGTGGGTCCTCACACAATCAGCTCAAATAGCTGCATCAGTGTACTTCAGTGAGAGGCCATGAGTATAATATTGCACAATAACTCTTCATGTAGCATCACTCAAAAGACTTATTGAGAAGTACTCTGAAAATATTATATCCAGTGCTGTCTGTTACCCATAGGAATACTGAGGGTCACTGTGCACAGTTTTTTTTTATAGTCACACAACACGTTTTTTTAATATAAGACAGTTTATTAGAAACAAAACGTTTATAATAGCAGGGATTTCTGACTCTCTCGCCTCTGAGCTCAAACTATTTAATTCCACTGTTTCTTTTTCATTGATGGAATGTAACTCAATACCTTTACTCAAGTGAGGTACTTGTAGTTTAGTGATTCCATTTTCTTCCACTTTATACTTCTATTCTGCTACATTCTGGAGGCAAATAATGTCATTTTTACTCACAACATTTATTTGATAACTTTAGTTAGTAGTTACTTTGCAGATTGCAGCTGCATCAGAGTCAAAGCAGCACATTTTTGAATTTGTTTATATTATTATTAATTGTTGATTGTTTGTATCATTATTCATAAATATAATACTGTAAATACCTGTGAATATACAGTATACGTATATGTCATTTACTTTTCCTTGTACTTTTGAGTACATTACTTTTTTGATAGTTAAGACTTAAGTTTAGTTTTACTAAAGTTCGGTTTATATGGGTGACTTTCATTTTCGCCAAAGTAATATTTTGAACATATCTTGTTTACTTTTAACAACACTTATCTATTTTACTTTATTTAAGGGGAAGCATTTGGCAAAATCATAATGTTTATAAGATATGAAACTGAAAATACTGCATCCTTGTCTATTATGGAAGTATTTTTACAGTCTTTTAAAGTCTTCACATTATGATTGTCAGTGAAAAAAATCTTTACAGGTGAATTTCAGCTTCTTCACTTCCTGTCTATCCAATTCTCTCTTCCTTCTTTTCCATGTCACTCGTGTGCCGTACTCAGTCTCCCAAATACCTATTGAAGGTAAGATTTCTGTTGTAAACAGCACAAGTTTATAGATCTCAGTATATATCCAAATCAAACAGACAAATGAGTAAAATACATATTTCACTGAAATCAACTGATTATCATTGTAATCCAAAGTGAAACTTCAGCTTTGCGTCACTAACTCTGAAATGTGTGCAGCTTCGCTCGTCTAACATCAATCACAGTCTGGCTTTGGAAAATGTAAATCATTTCTTTTGAACTATTTTCTCATGCTGCCACAATTCTGCATCATTACTGTAAACAAATGCTCTGTGATGTATCTTTTTTAGATTATAGAAATACTTAATGTGGGACACAAACACGGGCCAAAATAACTGCGGAAGAAAGAACTTTGTTGAACTTCCTCCAAGCCCCCACTTAGTTATTCTCAAACAAGAACGAGCTTTCTTGGTAACAGCTCGGTGTCATTGATGTAATATGTATGCTGTCATGTTCTCAATCAGAGCTGGGGGAAAGTTGACAGAAACTGACACTTACAAAAAGTTACCAGTACGACCAGATTAAAGTAGCGTGAGACTCGTTAGAGAAGTGGAAGTGAGTCCTAGATAACCTTTTGTACGTGTCGAAGCATCTGATTCCTCCCTTCATGTAACTCGGAGATTGTTTGACGTACCTTTTCTTTTTCTGTACGAGGATGAAATAAAGTGTTAAGATATTCACTTTGCCTCATAGACATACCATAAAATATCTATTGCATCATTAATTTTGATGAAGCCATGAACTGCGAAGGCCATTAGAAAGCTTATATTGTGTCCTCGTTAATCCGTCGTTGTCGGAATGACTGTCTGCTTGGTGACGGCTAGTCTCATTACTCAGAATGCTGTGCAATTTTCCCATGCCCCACAGCAGTGCAGAATTATTATCTAGATTGTTAGTTTTAAGTGTTTATGGTGCTATGTTATACAGACGGCACAGTTAGCACAGCTGTGTATTCCCAACTGGCCCATTTAGAGGAAGGAGACCTGCTGTAATAATACCTTTATCTCTACAGAGCCCACCGAGGACGTCAGGTTGCAAATAAACTGCATCTCATTTGAATGTGCTGCTGGCCTGAGTGTGGCCTGTTTATCAATGCAGCTTATTCACTGTGAATGTCTGTGTTCAGGTGGACACCATGGAGATGATGCGTCACCCTGAGGAGACCACCAGCATGAGGAGACAGACTGTAGCCTCATATTTCCGTGTAGGTGTTTTTCTCTTTTACGCTGCTCAACTGTCTGACAGCAACCCTCAGTTAGATCATGTTATGTTCTCTTCTGTTCAATCACAATCATAATTATGTTGAAACAAACAGACTGATCCACCTTTTACTCAGAAGGAACTATTGAGCTCTTGAAATAAGTTAAAAAGAACTCAGAATTCTGTTAATGGGGAAAATATCTTAGATCTTATCTATATATTAGACAAAAATCTTACTAAGTACATGTGTCTAATCTCTAAAGTCAAAGAACTAATTACAATTAATATAAGAAACAATCAGCTAGAAAGTAGCATTTCAGTGAGTAACTGGACACTTGTTTTCTGACAATTACCACTTGTTCCATTAGCATTTTTTTTTTACTTATTACAAGGAACAAGCACTTTTTTGATGGCATTTTTTGCAAAATGCCTCTATTTAAGGATTTCAGTTTGATTAATTTCAAATAAACCAATTTGTAATGTTCTTATATATTTAAATATGTAAACCACTCTGTAAGATTAATGCAATTTAACAGGGAAATGCCTCAAATCCAACCTAAATTGTGAAAAAAAGTAAAGAGATCAACTTTTAAGTTTGGCAGAGCATGTACAGTTATAATCTTCATAACATTTTTCCAGGTTATAAACTATCTTGTTAGAAGTTCATACAAATTTCATTAACTTTAATCTACTGAAGCTTCTGTAACAGCTGATAACAGAAATGCACATTAAAGCAGAAACAGTTAAAAGGCAAATCAGAAACACCGTTTACCAAAAGAAAGATATTCTGATCCAAAGGTTTTTACCCAGTAAATTCAGTGTGATCTGAATTTCTACATTATTTATCCCACTGGTGAAACAAGGACAGACTCACCACGTTGCTTTGAGTGTCTGTTGTTAACTGGTTTCACTCCCTGATAATTCTAATTTGCTTTCTCAATGTACATTTTTTCTTTAATGAAACATAACACATTGCATAGATGTGTCACAGTACAAAAGGTAGCAGAGGTGATTATTCTTTCTGAGCCACTCTTAATAAGAAACACGCTGAAGATGTGTGTATTCACAACAAATAGCAGTAATGGCATAACAAAAGAAAACAACCAGAAGCTCAGGGTGAGAACAGAAACCATGATATGGTCAAATATCCTTTAAGAAATAAAGGCCTGTCTCAATTAATCTGAATTTACAGTAATTTAATCATAATCTGTCATTTATTAAAACCAAAAATTGAGTTTTAACAACACATCAAATGACTAAAGGTATGTGAATGATTCTGCTCGAGGTGATGAACCAGCAGAATTATTATAGAATTATCGTAACTTCTCTAGGTCTCCTCCGCTTTACAGACTGTTTTAGCATCTTTCAAACTTGTCAGCGTAATTTTCAGCTGCTACAAAAAAATCAGTAAAGAACCAACTGGGTGCTGCCTGCTTAGCACTGAATGGCAGACAGATATGGTTGGCAACGTTTAGCAGCTAAAAGAACATATATCTCTCTCAGAAGTTTGTGGAGACCAAAACAGAGCTAAAATGAGAGTGATTATTGGATTTATTTCTGTCAGGCACCCAGAAACTCTTCTCCCCATGAATTCATGAGTTCATGTTCATGTTGATGTCTGTTGAATCTTTAAGAACTTGATGTGGTGATGATATATGATGTTTATATCATTTTGTGCTGTTCCCAAGGCCCCCCAAAAATTAATTAATGTTAAAATCACAGTTGTTTCTTGTCTCCCACAACTGGTGATCCAAAATACTGCGATTTGGTTGCTTTTATTCCTTTTTCTTTTTTTTTTTATCCTCTGCTTCTTCATTTATTTATGTCTGTTTTTTATGAGAATGAAAAAAGTCTGCCAGGTCCTGTTGGGACTGATTAACACTATCAATTACTATTCAGCTTGTACTCTTATCAAAACATCTATGTTTGGAAAAAGTTTCATGTTTGAGGTTGAAATTAAGATCATTATAAGTGAAATGATGCCACTGGACACAGATAAAGTGAATTTATATGATAACTTGCCTTCTTCTTGTCCCTACCACCTGTTTATTAATTGAACATGAATCTAATTGTGTGTCTGCAGTACTCCCTGATGGACTTGCTGTCTAAGATGGTGGTGGGTCAGCCACACTTTGTGCGCTGCATCAAACCCAATGATGACAGGCAGGCGCTGCGCTTCTGCAAGGAGAGGGTGATGGTGCAGCTGCGCTACACAGGGATCTTGGAGACGGTGAACATCCGCCGGCAAGGCTACTCCCATCGCATCACGTTTGAAGAGTTTGTCAACAGGTAAGAGCCGCGTCGAGACAGGCAGCACCTACACTCAGTAGCTCGCACACAAGCTGAGCGTCGACGCAGCCCCAGAGATAGTGCAGAACAAGCGAGCCATGCTCCGCATCACACAAAAACACGGGTTCTTTAATTAGATAGGGGTACAAGTCGAGCAGAGCACGAGGCTGACTAATTGGCAGTCATTAGTGATAGTGCAAGAGTAAATCCTACAGCTCTTTTAACTGGGTGGATACTCCAGCCTGGAAAATGTGGACACAATTCAAACAGGGAGGAACTGTGATTATAAGGGGTGATGCATTTTAATGGATTTCCTTTTGCTATTCATAACGAGTTTGTTCTTAAATTCAATGACCTGGAAAAGCTCAGATGTATTCTCCAGGTCCCCTCGGTATTACATTGGACCACAATTAAAACAAGACTCCATCATTAGGCTGGCTTTACATAAGGGGTGTTGTTATTGTTGTTGGAAAATGTGGGACAGGATATGATAACTGTTAATAAGTGCTAACGTCCAACCCCATATTTAAAAAGCGTATAGCTACACATCCGCAGCCCCGCGAAGGCGAAAAATACACAGGCTTAGAAGAGTGTGGGAAAATGCGGGGAAACTTATGTTTGATCAATTTTCCTTTGAAAAATTTTCCAGCCACCTCTAATGTGGAGACTTTAGGATGATATAGAATTTAATTAACTTGGGCTTGTGGCCAGCAGGAAAAAAAAAAAAGCCCGTAGATAGTTGTGTAGTCTCACTGCTTTAGGGAAACTTTAAAATACTGTGCCTAATTTTGGCGACCTAAAACTGTGAATCACCACGTCACATGTCCTGGTTAAAGAGTGTTTGATTATTGGAAGACCTGCTGGATTGTTTTTTTACTTTTTTCCCTACA
>OMLP01005693.1:3767-14423 GCA_900302685.1 Spondyliosoma cantharus | reverse complement strand
CTGGAGGACAAGGGAGGGTGCCAAAAGGGGCAGGAGAGAGGAGGGCAGGGGGAGGAGATTTGGCATTGTCTCCCCCAGCTCTCCTAAGGGCTGCCCTCATCTGGCACATGGAGCATCTCAGTCGCCTGCACACCTTGTGTAAATGTCCTCCATTAAAGCCCCTTGTAAATAACGCTGCAGAATGGGTAAACATGGTTTGGTGTGAGGAAAGCCTCTCTGTCGCCGCCGTCTTTCTCTTTAGAGGGATGTGTTTGTGTGTGGCCGCTGGGGTTCAGGGTGGGGGGAGAACCTGAACCTGACATAAGTGGGGCCTCAGCCCCCCGGCGGAGCACTCCAGCACATTCACATTGTGTGTTCTCCGCAGCTTATAGCCTTTGAGGTGGGCTGCATTTGCATTCTGAAAATAAACAGATGCCTTTCAAATGTATGAGCCTGGTGGCTCCTCAGATCTCAGCGGGGCCTGGGGGACATGCTCACCATCGATCAGATTAGACCATGCAAAATAGGAACCGCGGCTCAACAATGTACTTGAGCTTTCTTTTCCTGCGCATATAATTTTACAAGAAAAACACAAAGCTGGTTGATGGAGCAAGTCAGCGGGCTCCATTTACCGTCCATCTGAGCACAGTGTGTCTCAATAATCACATGATGTTTTTCCTACTGCTGCACTACACTCCTCAGTCGAGTGCTAAACACATTTCACCTCCTCCAAGCAAACGCAGCGTTTTTAATACTGTTTTGAGTGCTCCAATAAGTTGTTGTAAATTGTGTTAATTGCTTCGATTACGTTCGATAACTGCCTCAGTGGACTTATGTGTATGTTGCTTAAATCATATCAGAGGGAGTAAAGTGAGAGCACATCTGACATTCATATCCCTCGCAGCTTACAGGGGCCATCGGGTGCGTCGGGACCACGGACCCCAGAGGCACACATGTCACCCTGAGGCTGCAGGGAAGACCACCAAGGATGGGTGTACAGGGTGAGCTTTGACATCTCTTGTCCTTCAGGGTCTATTCTCATTGAAGGGACATTTTCCTGTGTTTTCTTTTATTGTTTCTTCTTACTGGGCAAACAATAGGCTTCAGATATGACCTAAAACGAGGCCAGCGTTAGAGACGGCGGATGGAGCAAGAGGTCTCGCATACCTGTCACTCACATTAAGCCTCCTCTTGCCCTGTGATGTACTTGTTGTTTCAAGCAGAAGAGAAAGCTCCTCCCCGAGCACCACCTCTCTCAGCTTTTATAAACGTAATAAATATCTTTCTACCAAGATAGCACACTTGTCTGACCACAAATGGGGTTGGGCGCTGCGCTGGTCTCCAGATGTACGAGCCGAAGACTTTGTGTTTATTCAGCATATGGGCAGGCCGGTCATTAAGAAAGTATGTGCTAAGCAGGAGAGCAGCCACCGAGCAAACAGCAGCACACGTGGTGTCGATGGCGGGTTTTTGGGGCCGTGTTTTGCTTCCTCTACACACCACAACTCACACATATCAGTTATTACAAATTACATGCTGAAATGTGTTTAAGAGGAGTTGTATTCCTGGATGATTTGGGGTGTTGGGAGATTTTTTTATTTACAGTAGCTCTAAAAAAGAGTGAAAGAAAATCACGGTAATAACAAATACTTGTGTGTATCAATGAAATCTCAAATCTTGGGTGACTTTTGGTCAACACTGTGCATCTCTCTCCAGACTTGAGCTCCAAAAATACTAGATTTACACATCAGAAAATGTTATGCTTGTTGTATACTCGAACCGAGCACAGCCTCATCTGGGATTTTTCTCTCCGTGTTTACAATCATATTCCTTGGTGAGAAAAACTTCAAACCTCCACTTAACAATTCTGTTTAATCAGTGTTGGAATCTCTCCATATAGATTTATTTTGACATGATTTGGCCCATTTTCCTCCTGTAAGATCTATGTTCTCACCTACATGCTGTTCTTTTCCCTTTTGATATCCCTCCTCTCTCCACCATGCATGAATTCTGTGTTTGTATCCAAACAGCGAGAGCCTCCAGTTGCATCACCGAGTCCAAACTGGATGAGATTTTTGTTTTTCTAGATTCAAAGCATGACTGCAACTGGCATGCAGCGCTGTGTTTGCAGATGTTGTGTCTTTTCTCTTTGTTTTTTTGAATAATGCAACAGAACACACCGACATGTCTCCGTCTCGCTCTCTGCAAATTGCATAATCATAAACCAGAAGACAAATCATCCTCAATCTTTGTATTAATATGTAATTATCTAAACAATATGTGTTCATTTTCAGTTGAAAATGCTTCTTCCTTTCACAGGTCTAACAGCCCGAAGAGCAAAGAGGCACATGCAGATCACATACAAAGAGGAAACGTAAGTAACAGAATATCAATGAGCATTTTTCTTACGCCTGACTTTAGCCGTGTATGTAAAAAAAACGCTGCTCCTCTACAAAGCAGCTTTAACCCAGATTATTCTTTGGGAATTTTTTTGAGTCCTTGAGACAAAAGAGTTCTCTTGCTCCAACCACCATCTCAGCAGAGAAGACAGGGTGGTACGGGAACGAGAGAATCAAAAGGCTGGAAATTCACGGCTGAGAATAAATGCTCGCTCTTCCCCGAGGTGATTTGTCTTTGCGCTCCTCTTTCTACAGATGTTAGACCCCTTTTTTAGTAAAGACCTGAGGTTCTTTGGTAGCACTTTGATATCCTGCTCGGATTCAATATGTGAAATAGAAGAGCCACTCCGTGACTTGGAGCACATCACAGTCTTTGAAGTCTGATCCAATTTTTGCTGCTCACCATTTGATGTTGAAAGGATGAAATGAGGAAAATGTACAGTTTTTGCCAGTAACTCTGCTGAGCATATGTAAGATTAAAAAAGCAAAATCCTTTGGAGGATGTACTTAGAAATGTTAAGCAGATTAATACTTTCCTATAGCTCTTTTATTCAAAGATAAAATTAAATATGAGAGGAAGTCTGTATGAGCTGTTTTTTTACCCTCACAATTAAGTCAGTGTGGTGCTGTTTGCTAGGAGGTAGGGCTAGTAAAGGGGGATATGCAATTGCATTAGCATTTGATTAACATTGCAAAGCACATTAATGGGTTTGAGTTATATGAGTGCCAAATTGTAAATTGTAAATAAATGAATACAGCGTCTACATGACTAAATTGAAAAAAAAAGAAAAAGAAAAAAAACACATTATGGGGCTTGCTTCAACTTGTGTCTATTTATCCACTGCTTTCATTGACATTGCTCTTCTCTTCTGGGTGTGTTTTTTTTACGCCACCTCTTTCAAGGTTGGCCTCGACAGCCGAGACAGACAAGTGAAAGACATCAAGAGAGACAAAGGCAGAGCAGAAGACAGTGTAACGAAGCCTTGCAGGGAGACAGCTAGGCTGCGAGACATGCAGTGTAAACAAGGTAAGCCCGAGCACAGAGCTGGCGGGTGCAGGTAATTACACAAAGAGACAGCAGAAATCCCGCTTTAATGGATAAAGTGCCATTTTTAATACGGGGCCCCTTTCAACCTTTCATCCCAGCCAATCCTCTGCTGCCATTCTCTGTTGACAGCGAAAAGAGAGAAGCATTATGGGTGATCATTTCTGCGGTATTTTAATAACCTGGGTCAGCTCATCATAGACGTCTCATGGCAAGCGGGGGGGCTTTCGAAGTGGCACGAGCACTTCAAAGCGCTCATTCTCCCGCACGGCGAGCCCTTCACTAAGGATCTCATCAATGACTCTAATAGACCTGCACAGTAACGGTGACAAGAAAATACACAAACCCCTGATTTGTTGAACATATGTTTGGTTTGCTTTTTGCCCCAGGCGATGAATTACATTAATTCCTGCTGCCTGGAAGGCTGAGTGGGTGGCTGCGCAGGGGGCCTCCGATTACGGCCGTCACCACTGGGGTAGTCTGGGTAATGGGTGCCCGGCCCTTCATTAATGTTATTAGAGGGGTATGAGGTAAGAGATGGAGGTGAAATAGCATTTAGCAGCGCGGCTGAGAGATTACGGGGATTAGACATGATAATGTAACACAGACAGGGCTCTCTAGCGGGTCCGGGATTAGTGTCAGCACGCCACAGCAGGTCTGGGTTAGATAGCGGCTAATTCGGTAATGCTGCGTACAGGTGACCCCCGCTCCCAGGCATCACGGCTGCTGAAGGGAGGCAGTGTTTGATGAATTTATAATGTCAGAGTGATTACAGAGGGAAACTGTGCTGTTAAAGCCAGTATATGAGGGCATTTTGCTCAAAGGTTTTGGTCCTGCGTCACCAGAGTCATTTACTAACACAGAGTTTTGAAAAAACAACTGAATTAACTTTTTTGTTTTTTTGTTTTGTTTTATTAAATTTGAAACCCAAGATGTAAGATGTTTAGTTTCATATGTAAATGTCACATTCCTTTGCACTTAGCATCCCTTTCAGTTTAAATATACAGTATATTGATGTTTGCTTTGCTATACAACCTTAAAAATAAAGCTTTGAAACCATGAAGTGTAGCACAATGCACTATTTTGTGCTGTATTACCTAATGCACTCCTCAATCTTTTTGTCTCGTGACCCCTTTGTCCAGGCTATGGTCTCAGTATGGCATGAATTGCTCTATTGTTTAATTTGAACGCTTTTAAGTGCACATAGATGTCAAAGTGTTTGTTTTTTTACAAAGAAAAAAGCTAAAATATGAAAGAAAAAAGTTAGAAGATGAATTTATAGTTATTCTCTTTTATCCCTTAGAGCATAACTAGTACAAAATCTCTATTGTAATGTGCTTTCAGTCTGGACTTAAGGAGAATTTAAACCTGTTTCCAATATAATTTTTTAGAAATTAGTGTATTGTGTTTTTTTAAGAAGAAACAATGTTGATCCTGTAGAATGAAGAAAAATTAAACTCGATTACTGAAAATATTTGATTTCCCCAAATAAATGTGAAGTTGCACTATAGCAAATTGTTTCACTTTTCTTAACAACGTAAAACTACGACAATTCAAGAGAAAGCAGAAACTTACTTAAAGCTGTAGATTGTTTGCGACCCTTTGGGGGGTCCCCACCCTAAGGTTGGGAGCCACAGAGTTAGTACAACATATTCTTTTATAGTAAATGTCATTAGCATCATTTATTGCACTTTGTCAGACTCTCTCTTTCACTTCTACTTGATATTATTAAGTAAGCTGAAGAGTCTCTACACCGACTAAAATAGCCTGGAGCTAACGTTTCCTATCTGACACTTCTCTTATATTCTATTTAAATATCCTGACAAAATAAAGAAAAGTCCTCTTCCTCTTCCGCCATGGGCTTTACGAGCTCTTTACTTATTTTTTGCAGAGAGCACACAGATTTTCAGGTATTCATCATCACCCCTTCTCCTGCCTCGTTTACGTTCTAAGGTCTGCTTGTGGCTCCGGCTTCTTTCAGGAAACCCCATTTGAATATGTTGAGGGAGGCCACGGTCGCTCAGGCACCCAGGGCACACTTTGATCCCCGCAGATCTGAGGGCCCTTTTTTTTCATCCCGAGGTTGAGCGAGTCATGGAAGCCTTGCCCTGCCAGATGTTTGGAGACCAGGCTCCTTCCTGTGTCTCATCCTGCTGTCGCCTCTGGTGATCGCGTCGGCTCACTCGGGCTGGAACTCGACCTGGAGTGTTTCAGGACACCAGTGGAGAAAAACAGAAAATTAGCCATGGAAATCGAATTACCCCACCCCTCCAGACACTCGCACACACTCCACACCCTGCTCCCATTAATGCCAAAACACCGGGGCATGACCTGGAACCTCTCAATGTGTTTGACGGACGCTAGGGTCTTTTCTAAGTGATTTAACAAAGCCGAGCGTTGCAAGTGACGTCCTCAGCTCGGCTTTTTCTTTCATGTTTGAAACAAAGCAGGCAAGGCAGTGAGATGATTCGGATAGATGTCTGTTTCGCTCGATATCTGACACTAGGCTATGCAGCTTTTCTCACTCTTAAGCAAAATACCCGCAGTGTTGCATTTTATGGTGGAAAGAGAGCATTAAAACACTTTGTACTCCAGGCGCTGTCTGCAGCAGAAACCTTTGACTTCCCATGTTTTTGTCAGTGAAAAAGTTACACATACGCGGCATGTGCTTGAGCTGCACGCTCAAGACGATGCCACCTCTCATCACCTGTCTCCCGAGCCTGAATATTAATACAACATGTTTGGAAATGAGTCAAAGAGGCGCTCGCAGAAAGAAAGCCTTTGCTAGCAAGCAGCAGATATGATCAGAGTGCTGCTTATGCTCCTCAGCGTGGTAAACAGGATGGTGCTGAGGATCAGTCAGAGCTGACTTTATGGTTTATGAAAGCTGAGCTACTTATGTTAACAGGCTTTTTGAAGATTATAGTTGTGGTAAACATACATGTCAAGAGAGAGACAGTGATAAAATGGAGCCACAACACAGAGACCAATTACCTCTGCGCCTCGCGTGATAGTTAACCTGGTCGTTTGAAGGGATGAGGAGAGAGAAAAATGAAAAGGGTTTTACGAAGAATAGTTTGAGTTCATGTTGACGTATTGGTTATAGTTACATCCCCGCAGTGCATAACGGGGTAAAGTCAATAAGAATTGATTTTGTTTGTCGCCCTGAGCTCTCTGAGCGCTTTATAGCTGCAGCTGGGAGAGCTCGTTGGAAATGTGCACGTTGTTTTTTTAAGCCATGCTGAGGTCAAAGCCACACTCACCAGTACATCTCACTTTCCTCTCTTCCTCGCTCCCTCCCCTCAGCACTTAAGCGTCTTCCCACATGTCCTCCCACAAGGTTTGCAGCCACCAGGTGCTGCTTCACACAACCCACCACCACCACCACCACCACCAGCAAAGCAGCAGCATCACCGTATCAACATGCATCTGCCAGACAAATGATCCACCCTCTCCGTGTTCTCTAGACAAATACGCTCCCACCCTCTCGCTGTCTTTCAGCCCTTTTGATTGATCTGTCTGTCTCCGCATATCGCAGCGCCTCAACCGGATGCCTTCAGTTTTAGGCAAATTACAGGCTCGACGTAGCGGCAGCAGAGATTTGGAAGGGATAGGAAAGACTCAACTTAACGGAAGGAGTTGCCTCTGTCTGACGCTACCTACGTAATCCTCTTAATGTCAGTGGGAGTAGTTAACAGGATGTACTTCCAAACTACTCATCATCACAATTCCAACAGAATAATCTCCTCAGACGTAAAATCAAGGTGGAAAAATGATGCTCCAAGTTCTCTGTAATTTCACATGAGGATTGACTCATTTGATGTAGTTGAACAAAGTTTTTTTCTCCTTCGTTTGTCATTGTTGTCGACAAAATGCAGTTTTATATAGATAAGTGAGGCATTATTATTTAATAAAATTGTTAGGAATCCCACTGATCAAGAGAGAAAAGGCTTAATGCCATCGATTTGCATATTTTATCTATTTTTGGCCTGGTTGTCTTGTCATTCACGTCTCCCTCCTCACTTCTTACTTTTTTTACTCATCCTTCGAGGTCACAGCTGTAACTTAAATGCATTATGCCTCCGACAAATGATTGACTTCCACAAAGTTCTGACCCTTTTTTTTCTTCCCCTCCGCACAAACATTTCTTTTGGAGTCAAAGTTCCAAAATCTGCTGTCAGGGGAAATGATTGATTTCAGTGTGAAAAATTGGTTGTAAGTAACAACATCCTCTGCTCGCATTAGTGAAAACAGATGCAGGAAAACTACTCTTTTCTCAACATTATCTGCAGGACTCGAACAGTTTGTCTTATAATCCAAAGCACATGAGTGTTGCTATTTAAGTATGATGTCCAAAATGACGAGAGCGGTAATAAATCTCGGAGGAGAAGTTCTGGAAATCCTCTTCAGATATCTGTTTGGAGTCTTTGTTTGAGGGATAATGCCGCCGTTGGTTTTTGTGTGCATGTGTCTGGGTTTATGTACTGCGTGTGTGTGTGTGTGTGTGTGAGAGAGAGAGAGGAGGCGGTTGTGAGGTAAAGAGAGGGGTCTGGGTTGCACATGCCTCATTTAGACATCAAAGGCCCCTACTGATGATTTTTCCTTATAATCCATGCCTTTTGGTGCCTCCGCTCCCTCCATCTGAATAAACAAAGCCCAAGTGGTTCTCTGTGGTCTGGGAGAAGTCAGGTGATTGCGGCACGTGATTTTTGGAAGTAAATCGATACATCTCTAATTTATTCCACTGAAAATCCCTTTTAGCAGCTCTGTTGTTTCTGAGAAGCATTCTGATTTTTCCAGGGATTTCAAAGTGGTATTTAGAGATGTAATACGAGTCATCTGCTGCTCTTTGAAAAATGAAAGAAACACCTATCTCAAAAAAAGAATTGCAGGCCCCTTTTTTATCTCAAGAAGCAAACATGTACAATATGTAAGTCTTCTCACAGAGACGAGCAAACTCTGCTTGGCTTTCTTTTGATACGGAGAAATCAATATTGTATGAACCGCGCTGCCTCTGTATTCCCAGTAGACCATTATTCCTCCCCACCCCAAACAGCACACATTACCCACGATCATTTAGCAAACCCCTGGTGTGAGCCACTGTCTGACCCTTTCCCAGCTCTGACTGCCCATGTCCAAACCGCACTCTCCCATGCCAGAAGCCAGTTTGGCAGCCCCTTCCTTGCCTGTAATATATCTGCAGGAGCAGCATTCCTCTGGGGCTGGCCTGGATCAAATGGCTGTGATTTCCCAAACAGAGGCACAGAGATGGGAGGCCTGACCCATCCTCTGATCTGCTACACGCTCTAATCGCTGCAGGTCAGAATGGATAAATGGTAGTGCTGAAACCCCCGTGTGTCCCGGTTTGGGCTTCAGGTCTGCAGCTGAGCAGTATGAGGGAAAATGTCTAATTGAGACCTCAACCAAATTTGGCAATGCGATTTAAAATGCAATTATTTTCTACAATCTAAAATACGGGCGTTTATACGCGGGCTACATTTTATTAAACAGCAGCCGAATGTACCAACCACAATCCCAGATTTATCCTGTGTACATTAAAGAGAAAGAGGTTTTTATAAATCTTGTTCCTACAGAGAAATGGGAATTGTTTAAGAGTAAGATCACTTTTGGAAGCCGAAACATACGTTTTGTTCAAGGGCACCAGCCAGTCAGAGAAAAGTCCTCTTACGTAATCTTTCCCATAAAAACAAGACTCAGAGTCGACGGTCTCCGTGACGCTGGAGCAAATGTTTTTCTTTGAGCTTAATGCTAACATACGGATTATTTTGCAGGGTATAATATTTACCATCCTCACCATCTTTGTTGAGCGTGTTAGCATGCTAGCTGAAGGTAATGTTGTAAACCTGATAATATCATAGGAGCAAAGTCAGAACCAATTAGGTGATTTTGATTCATCATTCGATCATGAATGTCTCCATGAAGTTTCATCGCAATCTATCCAATTGTTCAAGATTCAAAATCAATTTAAGTTGCATTATACAACCAGGATTGTACAACAAAATGATAGCTGTAGTCTCTGTATGCTCTTCATAAAAACTAAACTATATAAATGGATAATTAAATAATAAATTATAAAAACAATTGAAGTTTCTCACAGTCTGAGGAAAGAAGCTGCTGCGAAGTCTGGTGGTACCGAAGCGAATACTCATGTATTGCTTGGCAGGCAGCAGCAGGGTGTTGAGATAATTCAGTACTTAACAAAGTAATTTACCTACAGACAGAAAATAAATTATATGGAGTGATGTTTCGTCTTCCACAAAATTATTATTAAGCAGTGTTCAGGCACAGAATATGAATCTGGCAACAATCAAGACCTCTCTTTCCTAGAAATAATGTTAATTGGCTGCTGCTGAGTAAATTTACCACTCACAGTTGACATTATTGCCATTGAAATCAACAGATGCCAGTTTTAAGAGACAGTCAGGATTCAGGTTGCAGCACCAGTTGTAATCTCAATATTAAAACTGAATCGTTCACCCCTACAAAATTAGCTTTTTGCTGCATTCGGAAGGTCTGAAGCACTCAGATACTGTCAACGCAGTTAAGAGTCCACATAGTTTTTTCTGAATTTGTGGAGTGGCTATTTTGTATTATTTTTTAGATAAACAAAGACATGAATAAAGTCAACGCAGTTTTTTTTTACAATGTGATTGCATTTTGAGACTTCGTTCAAGGACGTGAGGATTTATTATTTGTGATTGAGTTCTTTGATGCAATTTCTGGGGAATAAAACATTTGTTTATCAAATCCATTTCTGCATCATTAGCACAACAATGTCCTACATACAGACAATGTTTAACTAAACAGTAAGGTGCAAACATTTCTCTTTGTGCTGGTTTATTTTATTTTCACTACAACATGCCAGGATGATGCGGTAGCTCTAAGCAGCGACGTTGTACAATTCAATCACAGTGATAATATTTAAACCTAAAAGCTTTTGATGCAGCCAAACTGCTTGGTTAGAAGAGATACACACAGATGTTTTTTGTTTTTTTCTCAGCTATTTTGCTCAGTGCATGAGATCTATCCAAATATCCTCACATATTCGGAGGGTGACAAGGATTCACACAGTGTTAACACCTCTGAGGCATGGATAGATAAGATTCACGGTAAAAGTTCACTAATATCTCAGACCTGAGAGGAACTTTCTGGGCATTTACAAAGTGTGACTTTAGTAAACCTGTGCTGGTTTGAATAACATCAAGAAAGCCG
>OMLP01005687.1:22014-45750 GCA_900302685.1 Spondyliosoma cantharus | reverse complement strand
TCAGCTGCAACTGTTTTTTTTTTTGTTGTTTTTTTTTCCCGGGCCTCTGATTGGCTTACCCTGATACTCTTTCCTTCAGCCTAACCAATCTCACTCATCGTGGCTAAACCTAACTAACCTTAACCAACAAAGGCAACAAGTATTAGCCAATCACAGGCAGGTAGAGTAGGGCAGGTCATGACTTTGCCATCCTGAGAAAAAAAACCAACTCAGACAGTGGAAGCCCTGATCGTTTACATCTGTACAATAAAAAAACATATATGAAAAATAATTTTACTTTCAGTTCATCTTTAAACCTAAAGCACTTTCAGTCCAATACATCAGCTGTCAGAAGGGAATACAAGTTCACCTGGAGACGGTGACAGAGCCTCGTTGGTTGCATTATATCCCAGAACAGCTCCTCACCAGCTCCTAACAGGACATGTCTCCCTCCTTGATCCCCATGAGAATGCTCTCGCTTCTATTTTGAGTCGCTCTGCTTGACTGCGCTGCCAGTCAGCAGGAGAACGGAGCAGACTCTCTCTCTCTCTCTCTCTCTCTCTCTCTCTGTTTTTATTCTTTTTTTGCTGCTGCAGGTCGTTAATTTGAAAGTTTGACTTGTCTCTATTTAATCATCCGGGGAGAGTGTTCAAAGTTGACTTTGTCTCAGGCTTCCTTAATGTCAGCTTGAACAAATTCCTAGGAGCTAATCTCATCAGGCCTCCAGTAATTCTTCTTCTTTTTCTCTCTCTCTCTCTCTCTGTTGCAGCATCCTGTTTGCAGATATAGTCGGTTTCACCAGCCTGGCCTCCCAGTGCACAGCCCAGGAACTGGTTAAACTGCTGAATGAGCTGTTTGGAAAGTTTGATGAGCTTGCCACGGTGAGTCTGTTTCCCCTTCCTTGAACACATATCCCTCAATTAGACGCACTGTTGGCATGGAAAGCTGCTCTTTTTCTCTGTGTCTACGTTTTGTCCAAACTTTGACGCGGGAAGGGTGTGTGTGTGTGTGTGTGTGTGTGTGTGTGCGCATGCACTGCTCAGGCCACAGGCTGTTGGCACATGCCACTATAGTACCAGCTTAGCATGATGTCACACTGAATAATGGAAGCCCATATGATGCTTAATATGATTATCCAGTGCTTCATTTGAGGAGTCGACAGACCTTTTTAATCTAGGCCAGATTTACCCAGGGCTAAAACCTCGCCTCCACACGGGTGGTGTGAATGAACTCGATGAAGGGGGCCACTGAGTTGCACTTGTTGTCCCAATCTCTCTCTCTCTCTCTCTCCCTCTCTCTCTCTCGGTTCGCATGTGTAAAAGATTTTCAGCCCTCCCATCTGTCTATATTTCTGCCTTTGTGATTTCGTTTGCTGAAAATCCTCTCAACTTTCCCTGTGAATTCGACTGCCGGCGGTTAATCTAGTCGCTTTCCAAATGGGACGCCGTCAGTGGTCGCGCCTGCAAAAAAAATCTTTTAATCAAAACACAGCAGGTGCTGTGACGTGCTTCTGCCTTAAGTTAATCAGAATCAGAGCACATCTCCAGACAGGGGTACGATATCCCTCCTCCTGCAACACTTTCAGTTCGGCTGACACGTACAATATCTCTGTTTGGTGAGAAGGTTGAGCCCCTGCAGATCACCCTGTAATCTGGCCTCTATTACTTACACTAGGCACATGCCCTTGTCAAATCCATTAATCCACAGGATTACAACTAACCCTTTTTTGCTTTCATAGAAGGTTTTACTTGGCTGTTGTCGAGAGCTTCTATTTTTAGCTTTTTTGTTTACAGGCACAAAATTAGAACTGACTAAAAAAGAGAGGGGCCGCGCTCGTCACTCGTCAAATAACTGTCATTGCATTTCCAGATAGGTTGCAAACCAGACACCAGAATAAATGTTGGCGATGTATGACGGCTGAGGTGTTCAAACTTTACATTTGCTTTACTTTGTGTGTGGGTTTAGTTATTTCCTGTTTTATTTAGTAGTTCTCTCCTCACGTGTCATGTTTTGCTTCATACGTCCAAAAGCTCATTTGAAATTGTGTCGTACAAACTAGAGTACAAACCGACGAAGCGCTGGGAACTCGAGGAGAATACAGGACTGGCACGAGGAAACAGAATAGGCAATCTGACAAAGAGTGAGAGAAAAACACAGGCTGAAATAGACAAAGCAAAAATGGCACATGAGGAGAGAACTACAGAGTCAAACAGGACATAACTCAACCAAAAATTCAAACCATGACAATTCTATCTTGTGATAAACACTGTGCTTATGGTGTGGTTATGTTTGGGTACAGAAAACACTTGGTTAGGGTAAGGAAAAGATCATGCTTTGGCTTAAGATACCTGTTTCGTCGCCACAAAAGGGGGCAGTCCCTCGTCAAATATACAGTATCCGATGGTTTCACACTTGTTGAACAAATGTTGATGCGCAGTCTTGAACTATGGCCACTGGTTTGCCAGTCTCGTCTCCTGTAACCCCGCCACCATCCCCTCCACTTCCAGGCATGAAAGTCAGGTCACAAACATGTAAAGTGGTCGTGATATGACACGTTTTATTACAATGTCAGTATGGTACATGGCCTGTGATGTACAAATGTGTTCTGTTTTCCAGAAACACGCCAACATTGCATCCTGGCCGCAGGGCTGATAAATTGTTTTACCTGCCGTTTTGTATGTCAGCCTCTGACCTTGAGATGCTGTTAGCTGAAACAATGTGTAACACACAGACACACTCATTTATAAGTCAAGTCATGTCAACAAATGAATGCGCTTTTATGTTAAAGATGCTACAATGAATTTAGCTACAAGGGATGACAATGCTATCTTAGTTGAGGCACGTCCAGCACGTCTGGCTGTTTTGATTCGAGCCGTCTCGTTCTTTTGGTTACAACTGAATACATCGATCTGAGTGACTCCTAGTCGGGATCCTCGTGTTACGCTGAAAGGCTGTCCGCAGCTGCCAAAACTGTCTTCAAATGTTCTGGCCTCGCCCTGACCCAAAGCCCCACTCATTCTGATCCACTTTGGCAGGAAGTGGCAGTGCCAGTGACTCATAGCCGTGGTCACTGTGGGCACTCAGACTCTTCTCGTTCCATACGAAGAGCGGGCGATGCCACATGGCCACTGGGCATCGTCTCATAATACCATTCCAGCACCATCCCCACACCACCTGTCCACTCTTTGGACTTGTCAAGCTGCATGGGAAGTGGGCCAGGAACGCAGTGTTCTCCTGAAGTGCTGTTGGTGTAGTAAACCAAGTCTCCTCTCCTCTCCTCCTTTTAGCTGCTATCTGGCAACATTTTTTTTTTTAACATAAATAAGACCAGGCCGCAAAAATGACCCGAGCTTCATCAGAAAAGCTTCCACTCTCTTCCACAGTCTCATGTCGTTTTAAACGGCAGGTAGCTTTTCAAACACGTACACAAATTTCACACGCATCAGATAAAAATAGACATTTTTGTGATTGAGCATTCAGGAACAGTTTGCCACTTTTTTTTCAACCTCATCTCCATATCAATTATCACTAATGCACTATTTCTGTTTGGCTGTGTCAAAGAGGCTTTGATTGACTTCAGAAGTGTACTGGTGAGAATTTGAAACTCATTTTTTTCTCTTCCCGGTTTAATGCAGCTAAAAACAAGCTTCAAACAAAAACCCTTACTATGTTATCTCCTTATAAACACAATATATGTTAGCAATACATACATACAGCATTGGCATTCACTCAGTGTTGTGTTCTTAGCTCCTTGGCAAATATAAGTCAAATATTCCTATTCTCTATGAATTTGTGAGAGAAACACGGGGCTCTTCAGTTCCATTCCACTATGTTCACTAGCTAGTCGCCAACTTTGTCGTAAATTGTGTAGCCATCTTTGATGCAACAAAACTCTTTACTCCATTTCTAACAAGATATTCTTAGCGAGGCGTTCCAGATGTGTTTGTGGTAACAAAATCAGGTGTTTTAGGTCAAAACAAGATCTATTCCTGACCCCAACCAGGTGCTTTTGTTCTTTTGCAGAAACTTACAATGCCAACATTGATTCTGCCAGTGAAGGTATTGATCAAGTTTTAGTCTGACTCACTGGATGTAGACTCTTTCAATAAAGCCTATCATTGGGCACCTTTTTCATGCGGGATTCCACTCCTATCTGCCTGTCACTGTTTTCAAGCTCCCCGTCAACTACAACCTCCAAGCTAGCAACCACCACGCTGAAATTTTGCTGAGTTTCTGTAACACTAGCCTGCTTGCCAATGGTGCAAATCTCAACTAGTTAGGAGATGTTATCTTTTTCTTTAACTGGAATTAAAGATCCATACCATTTTAAGATCCCCGTCAACACTATTTTGTGGGCAGGGGCACTGTCACACACATGTACGCGTCTATATCGACGGGCACTTTCACTGCATCCTGGGTTTAGTGCTGCCCAAGACAACTGTGATTGGTTTAAAGTGTTTTCTTTCCCTTTACCAGAATGAGAACATGCGGCCAGACGACAGAGCGGTCCGATGATAGGTCTTTGCCTTTATCCAACTTTGTTGCAAATTTATATACGGAGCTCGGAACGATTTCATCTTGCTATTGATTTGAAACACCTGATTAGATATGTAGATTTAAGAGCCTTTTCGGAGTGGACATTTCACTTTGGGAGGGAGAAAAAAACAAAAACAACGGTATTTCTTCCTTGCACTGTGCTGTATTCAGTTGGGAGCGTAGCTTGAAAATTGAAGTTTACAGGGAACCCACTCACACTGATAAGTATTTGCTGTTTGATTCCCACCACCCACAAGAACACAAGCTGGGAGTAATTATAACTCTTCACCACCGGGTTGAGAATCTGCTGGCTACCGCTGAGATCCAAGACAAGGGGCGCAAACATCTCAGGGAAGCTTTGAAACCTTATCACTATCCAAACTTGGTCCGTGTTGAAGTAGTGGAAAATGTAACGCCGAAGACTGGCACACAGAATAGACACGTTATTATGTTGAACATAGCATGGGAACTTTTCTGTGCGAGGCTAAATACAGGTGGCATTAGAGATTAACACAGCCGTCACAATATTAGTGACATTGTTTGCTTTTTAGGCAAGCAATAGAGGGGATAGATTTATTAAGGGTGATAAAGAAAATACAAAATTGACACACCAACTGGTCGCCCCTCTCACGCAAATAAACACTTCCTCTCCCTGGCTGAGTTTCCCACAGTCTGTCCAGCACCCGAAACAACAGTTTCTGTTGCGAGAGGGACTCTGTGATTAATTTATGGTTGCCGTGATGCTATATAACATTAATAGCTCTGGACTGGATGCGCTTCTATGTCTGTAAGCATGTGTGTGTGTGTGTGTGTGTGTGTGTGTGTGTGTATGTGTGTGCCATCGCTGTTTCCATGGCAGACTTTCACAAAGCTTTCTCATTCTTGTCTCTCTTCTCCTTTCTTTTCTCTCCTCTCGCAACACCTCCCTGCATCACAGCTTTAAGACTCCTCCGCTCCTTGTTTCTCGGCTCCTTGATTGACATGCAGCAGCCTACTTCCCTCAACTGTGTCTTTTATGCCCCGTGGTTCTCTGCACTCTCTTCCTCTCTCATGTTTCCATTTTTAGGACAGCTCAGTGATGTATCTATCCGCTGCCGCTTACTTCCCTCGACAAGTCAGAGTTCCCTCTTTCAGTCACATATATGTATGACTGTGAGAGTTTACAGATAAAGGCCCGCGCCGCATGTGCTGTGTGTGAATGTGCGCTGCAGTTTACACAAAACGTGCCATGTTTGCATTCTTGCACCGCAGAATATGAATGCTAAACACTAGAAAGATACACTGAATTTGGGGAGAAAATTACGTAATACTCGTGAAAGTATCTGTCCATGTAGTGTGAGAAGTTTACTTGACAAGACATCTTGAAATAGTCTAATAATCAAATTATAAGACTAGCTATAGCCCATTAATAAGTATGATATTGGATTTTTAAAAATGTATTCTTGATACAATTTTTTCTCATTCTTAAAGCTGGGGATGGTACGATTTTAAAAACCAGCAAGAGCAAGCTAAAGTATCCAACCAATAACAATCCCACCTTCTCCCTTCAGCTGGGAAATAGCAGATTTTTTATTTTTTTATTTGCGGCTAGTTCGTTTTGTTTCACTTTGCTTTTTTAGTCCAATTATGCACAAATAAACAACTCTGTTAAATGCTACAATCATATAAACACAAGTAAAAAAGGCCATCATGAACTTAACCTCAGTCTGAAACGGTTGTGCGGTATAGCAGATATTCCTTTTGCTGCAGGTGTGTGCTTTGTGCTAACTGGGTTAGCTTGGTTCAGGGACTGTTTGGTTTGAGTTAATTTTAGCTGCTGCAGGAGGCTGTTGCTGCCACTGCAGCTTTGTTGGACTCAGGGGCTGTGTGCTTTGTGCTAACATTTGCCACTGAAGGAGGCCGTTGCTGTCACCGCAGCTCTGTTCGGCTCAGGGGCTGTGTGCTTTGTGCTGACGTTAGCAACTACAGGCATGTGTTGCTGCCACAGCGGTACTTTTTATTGGGCTCAGGGTCTGTGTGCTTTCTCGTTCCCTGTTAGTGGCTTAACAATGGCAGTGTCACTGCCCCTGTCGCTCACTTGTTCTTTGGGTCAGGGGCTGTACGCTAAGTGCTACTGAGTTAGCAAGAATGGTATATATGTAGCTTGTTTAACTAGTACACGACTCAATTTTAAGGTTTCCTGACTAATTAAGGCCTAAAATACATACTCATGATCAATTTAAGACACAAGTTCAAAGATGTAAATAACATTTAAAACAAGATGATTAATCACATTATTTCAAATCAAAGCAAATACAGAGCTCTTTGTAGTGTGAGTCACATTTTACAACTATTTTCAGGCAAATAGCACTCAACCCAAGAGGCATATCTGACATTTGATAGTGAGAACTATCATTTCCTGTTCAGACATTATACAATGTGTCTTTATTTACTGTAAGAACTGACCGAGCAAAGACTGATTTAGCTGCGATTATTGCAATGTCAGTTGTAACCTCTATTTTTCGTAAAGATTGTCAAAGGAATTGAACTACACTCAGTTGTACCTCAAAGAAAAGTTAACTTCAGGAAACCTGTTCCAAATCTAGATGTGATCATTTGTACATCTGCAGGTTTATATAATTTAAAATCCTATGCCAAGAAAAATAGAACAAATACAAGTGGTTAGGAGGCTAATAAAAATTTGTGATATTTTTAAATTGAGCACAAGGGCTGTTCACTGCCCACACTGTGACAGCTGCCTGCTGGAAAAACCAAAGTCTGGGTGTAAACACAACTCAAATAACCCTGTTTGGGTTTCTCTCATGAGCAGGTGCAAGGATCACTGTCGAGTCCTGCAGTTTCCCCCCTCAGGCGCCTGCGAGTGAGAAAAACTGTGGACTGAAGCAAAACCCAAACCAAACAAGCAAGCATGAGTTCTTGAGGGAGGAGTAGGAGAGGAAAAATGTTTCTGTTTTCAAGAATCAAGACGATGGCTGACATTTCTGTGACCATAATGCATCTTACACTTCCATTAGCCGGGGTCTATACTGAAGCAGTCATGGCAGAGGTATGTGTCAGCAAGTCATGTAATTGTATCTTTTTTATATCATCCCAAGAAAACAGTTTTCCTTACTTTTCAATGCTGTCTTTGAAAAACAAGTATCTGAACACTGAGCGGCCGTTATTTGTCATATCCGCCATATCTGTTAAATATATCTTCGTAGGTTTACTTCACAGATCTCCAGCAGCTGCTCACTCCAACCCACCAGGTTGTGGTGGGAGGAGGAAGTGTTGATACGTATATTATTCATTTTGTTGTTGCACATAAATGATCGCATTTGAATTCAAATCAATAAGAAAGCTGGTGGCCAAAAAGGAAAATATCAGAATTTTCTTTTTTTAGGATTTTGCCCAACCAGAGGCGCCTTGCAATGAATCACTGTCTGCCGACATTGATGAAATGTTGACTTGAAATAATTCAACAAAACAGAGGCGGACTAATTTTTCTTTCAAATCTATGTAATGTTCTGATATAATATGCATAAAATAGTGTGACAGTGTTAAAAAAAAACTACATTGTCAAACAGCTGGAGGCAGACGGCCTGTCCTTTCAACCACCCGGAGCTACAGGAGTGGAAACCCTAATCTTTGGCCTCATCAATAATGTGTACACAGCACTGATCTTTGTCTTTGTATGACAGACAAAGCACGGTGTGTACTGCTCTCTCCTTTGGGGCCTCATAGGAAATGAACTGCTGCCTCTCTCAGCTGGCTCATCTTTTCCTTCATCATCATTCACTGAATATTCCCCTTCCCTGTCTCTGCACCCCTCTTTGTCTCCCTCTCTTTGTCTGCAAGCGCTGAAGTGTTTGCTTATTTGCATCTCTGCGAGGATATGGGCTTACTGTATGTAAGGTGTCTGGTAATGCAGCTACACCTGCTCTAAATATAGTCTGACCGCAGTGAAAATGAAAACAAAACATCCAAAATGTATTGCCTCTGCTTCCTTTCTAGTGGAAGTAGGTGCCAGACTCTACCTGAGCTTAATACACTCTACTCATCTGTCTTCTTCACTGATGACCACCCAGATTGCCCACAATGCTTCAGTCACATGACGGTGGTAATCCAGCTTGTGACTGAATCAGCTCCTAAACCCTCACAGTGCAGATTAGCACAGGAAAAGTACAGAGTAGGAGACTCTATAAGTACCAGGGCTTTCCCTGCTTCCTGTAGCTTCAACCATGCCTCACTGTAGCACCATCTGCTACTGCTCCACTGTGACCTTAGTTACCCCGAAGAGACCTGAGTAACTTTTATTTATCCTAGTCAGGTATGTCCCATTGAGATCCACATTTCATATATATTAAAATCTTATCGATAGTTACGTGATGTATAATAGACCTCTTTGGCTCTGTGATTGAAAATGTTTATATGGTCGAATAAACATGTGGAAGACTTCAAACAAAGAATTTCTATTATAAGTAATTAAGAAATGTCATATCTGCAATGCCCAGCATTGTTTTATTTCTCAAAAATACTATAAAACATTGATGCATAACCAACATACATAAGATATTGTATTGTAGTTAGAAATGCCATTATATTAACAACACTAATTCTGCATGAACATATTTATTAAATGTTATTAAGGGCCCATACTGAGCAAGGCATATTAAGATCTTAATTTATGTACAACAACGTCCTTATTTATGACCAATAAGCGGTAATAAGAAGTTTATTGAGAGAAAACCCTGAGGTGATGGGCTTGTAGCTGTAGATTATGGTCCTGCAGGATAAGTCATCCATAAGTGTTTTACAATGACTGATAAAGAGCCAATGTGCTTCTAATACGCATGCTAATAGGTAACTGATTAATGGCTAATATGTGTTCCTTAACTTTAATTAATCAGCATGGTGTTTATCTATGTACCTTATTATTATATCGCAAATCATTTTGAATCCTTTGTGAATGAGATCAGTAGTTATTTTTCAATTTTGAGATTCAACATTCTCTAAAATATTTTGACAGAAGCTGCCTTTGTCAGAGCAGAACTACAAATAGCTGCTCAACAGTCTACAATACCACTGCAGAGTGCTAATTTTACTTACTTACTTACTATACCTTTGTGTCCAACAATATATTTTACATGACCAGCACCGGCGATCCCGCGCTGTCTCTGTCCTGAAACTCACATGGCTCGCGTGTTAAAAAATAGAGCATCCTTCTCGTCTTGTGCCCACCATTGCGCATAATTATGAGTCTTTGCGCTCGTCACATGCATGGCCAGCGATCCCATTACCTCCATGGAAACAATAAAGGGTTATGAGGAGGCGTCCACGGTAAACCCGGTCTCCCTGGTAAAATGAGCGTCTGTTGCTCATATCCAATAATAATGGGTTATGTTTGTGTGCCACCTTTTCATGCCGCTGCTTAGAGTGAGAGGGTGACTCACCTTATTCCCCAAAGTGAGGCTGAGCCGTTGATTTGGTGCCGCGGGCGTGGGAACCAATTCAGTGTTGTGTGTTCAAGTTCAACGTCTCGAGAGTTTGCATGGGAAAATGAACATGTGATCTGTCCATGCGTCATGGCTGTTGTGTTCTAAGGGTCTTTAACTTTATTGACTGCCTCTGTCGCTCAGGATTTTGTATAAAGATGTATGCCTATAAATGTATATATCTATATTTATATTTTATCCATACATGGAGTCTTTGGTTGGGTACTGTTTTTCTGTTGCCTCCAACATTTTTTTTGCGATTGCTGATTTTGGACCACACAGCAGGTGTCACCAGCATGCTTTCTACTACTGTGCTGGCATAAACACTTATTTCTTCCAAGGTTATTTATGAGTTCAAGGCTTTTTTCGTGCCCCTCTGTCAGCGTTGTTGTGGATCTCTAATATGCTCTAAACTGTATCTTATCGATACTCATCTCTGTACAATGTTGTAGCCTATACAATCCACAACATGTAGATGTGAAGGAGCAAAAGGATCATAGAGGCACATTGCTGCCTGTAGTGTTCCGATCAAATTCCAGTAATATTTCTGATGTATCAGAGGGTGCTCCCACTGAAGACCTGAAGACCAGGAACTGTCTGCGCTTCCAATCTTTGAGCAAAGCTAAGCTAACCTGGTGATTGTAGCTTCATATTTAGCATTAAAACATGAGAGTGGTATTGATCTAACTCTCGGCAAGAGAGTGAAAGTTCGTTTCCTAAAATACTGAACTACTCCTTTAATATGTTTACTCTTGTGTTGGTGTTTCGTTGTTGACTGGAATAAGGTCAACATGGCATAGACTCATGAACAGGGATATTTGTGTTTACTGGAACAGTTAGCTGATCCGTTGCTGCCCTGAGCATAAATGGGGTAAAGGGTTTTTGTGATGGAGGGCTTTTGCTCCTTGACACCCTGAATACCCACACTTTAACTCATTTCAATGCATTCCTGTGTGGATGCTTGAATTAGAAATATATCACTTTATTCTAATGTTTCAAAGTATGTATAATCCCTAAAATGATGTCATTATTGTCCGGAAAAACCATATGTTCAGAAACCTGCCATCATTGTTAAGCTATCATTACAAAATATCCATTGTAGCCTGGAATTAATTGTACTACCTTTCGGAAAATACAGATCATTAAATTCCTACATCCCAAGTGTAATTAGCTCGAAATGTTTGGGGATGACATATTTTTTTTTACAAATTATAAACATCACAGTGTTAATGATGATGACGATGTTACACTTTAAGGTAAAGACCTTCTAATTTTGAAGGGCTATAACTCCACTGCACCACAAATTCAATCGACCTTGTTACTTGCAGCATCAGGTAGCTTGAAGCGATACTTTATAAATTACACTGATGGATATGGATTGGTATAATCACTGTAATGGATAAACTATAATTAAATGTCAGAATTCTTTAACACAAACCACACTATTGCTGCAATTTTGATTGAGCTAGAAGAATGATGCCTTTTGGTCCTGTTATAAAGGTTTTTTAACAATAAATGAGCAGACTATAATGATTTGAATCCTGTGAAAGGCCTGAAGTGCTGTACCAAGACTTGTTTTGTGAAGTTGATCTTGTTACTGATTGGTTCATATTACTTTCCTGAAGAAGACATTAAATCACATGTAAGATCTTTAAATGTGCGATGTACATGTGAGAGTTACTGGCCAAAATGCACCTACCTTGGAGGTGGACGTGCGTATTTTTGATGTCCTAGGTTTGTGCAGGGTTCTATACCACCCCGAAATATCACCTGCATAACTTTGACGGTGTATGCTGCAGCACCACATTGACCAAAGGAAGAGTCATATAATGACAAGACCTGCAGGCAGGTTTTAACTGTGTCCAAGCCCCCCATGCAGGTTGTTGAGGAAATGCAAGTTGAGATTATCATTGTAATGTGTTTTAAGATTAGTTTGAATGCCCATTTTTGCATCACAATTGCAAAATCATGATGATTAGGTTACATTTGTTTGATGTAAAGAACATGCTTTCTTACAGGATCCATAGTCCAGGGAATCACTGCAGCACTACAGTACTTAATTATATGTTTTACCTTTATCAAAAGGTACCGTCTGCAATTTGCCATGTTGTGATTTTGATAATGTTTCAATTTACTGTGCAGCCCTGCATGAAATCACAATTTATTTATTTATTTTTGGTTGGCAGGAGAACCACTGTCGCAGGATTAAAATCCTGGGTGATTGTTACTACTGTGTGTCCGGACTGACCCAACCCAAGACCGACCACGCCCACTGTTGTGTCGAGATGGGTCTGGACATGATCGACACCATAACGTAAGTTATATTTATAGTCTGTTTGGGTCTTTCATTTCATTGTGTTTTGTGTTTTTTTCTTTTTTATGAAAGTGACATTATGTCGAATTGTTTTATTGTTGCAATCTTTATCTGTCCATCTGTTTTATAGAATATGCTTTTGCACTAACATTTATATTTTCTATCCAAACACGCTGTTTAACTGAGTCCATGTTGAGAGATTTTCCTTCAAGTAGAGCAAACTACAGCCTGGTCAGCCATGTGTGCTGCGATTGAATTCTAACACTGAACATTTGAGCGAGCAGAACCACAGTTGGGTGGGAGAAAAGGCTTTACTGGAGGAAGAAAATAAGCAATTTTACTGAGCTCAAAAGTGTTACTGCTTTCTCTCTGTATAGCCTGCGTTGTTTGGGAGTGTGAGAAAAAGGACAAAAAGAAAGTGAGAGATTGAGATGCAGCAGAAGATAATATCAGATACTTTCATGACTTGACTGGAAGCCTGCTAATTAAGATTAGACTTTTTCCTCATTGCTGATTAAATAGAAATGCTCAACTTAGCAGTCTGTTTTGTTCTTCGAGTCTATTTTGGGATGTTAGAGCAAGGTAGAGAAAATGTTGAAGATTTTTTTGTTTTTGACTGACTGATGTACAGCATTTACAAAGAATGCTTGTAGTAATACATTTTATTAGATTCTGAGTTCAGGACGTGTGTTTGTCGTCTGTATCTGACCTCAATTGTCATACATCAATATTGCTTTTCTTGAATTGCCTAATTACAGATATACTGTCCATACTGATATAGATTTGATCCTACAACCTCATTCCAACCCTCCATGTGTTCTGCCCCCTGCAGGTCAGTAGCCGAGGCCACTGAAGTCAACCTAAACATGCGCGTGGGCTTGCATACGGGTCGGGTGCTGTGTGGAGTGCTGGGCCTCAGGAAATGGCAATACGATGTGTGGTCCAATGATGTGACCCTAGCCAATGTGATGGAGGCTGGAGGACTACCTGGGTAAGTACTGGACTTCTACGCCTCTACGCCGATGACCACACGATTTATGTTTGTGGTGCTCTGGAAAAAGGGATTTTAACTGATTATGAAATCTAGAAGCAACTATTGAAATCTGTACAGTGAAGTGTGGATATTTATACTAATATTGTCCTGTTTATTTTTTGGTCAAGTGTAGGTATTAATGTTTGTACGGGGAGACACTACAGGTGAAATAGAGTAAAAACTTTAATGATAGATATTAAAGACAAAACTACGGAAGCCCTAAAGGGCCATGCATTCATACATTATTTCCTCCGTTTTCCTGTGATAACGATTTAATTTAATTTTTGTTCTTGAGATCTCGAGTTATTATGTCGAAATAATGACTGCCATTTTCCCAAGATAACAGGATAATTTTCTTGAGATAACGATATAATTAATTTGAGATCTTGAGATAACAACTATGATATGATAGGCCTGAGATTTCCATGAAACACAAGTGGGATGGCATGCTGACTGATGGGTTTCTTGAACACTGCTAACCATCTTTTTAGATTACGCACACTAAGGTGTATACTATCTGTAATAGCAACGCATAATGCTATGAAAATTATCCCGTTATCTCAGGAAAATGGAGGAAATAAAATGTATGAATGCATGGCCATTTAGGGCTTCCGTACAAGACAAGATATAAGACAATGTATATGTATGTAATGTATGTTTAAATATGATAAACGTTGGATAAAACTAGGTTCAGTATTCTTGTTACATTTTGTTGACAATCTCTTTTTATCCCAAAAAAAAAAAAAAATCACCGTTTTTTGCCTACAGGCGCAAGATGTCGGCCCTTATGTCTCCTGTATAACTCTCTTGCAGATGACCTGCCCTGGACAGTTTGTGCCGAAGTTGCTATGAGTCTGCTTGTCTTGTGTATATTATCCTGTCCTGCCTGTCTCTGTGCTCTGCAGGAAAGTCCACATCACCAGATCCACGCTGGAGTGCCTAAATGGAGATTATGAGGTGGAGCCTGGAAACGGACACGAAAGGAACGCCTTCCTCCAAAAACATGAAATTGAAACCTTCTTTATAGTG
Source organism: Spondyliosoma cantharus (assembly GCA_900302685.1). NCBI lineage: Eukaryota > Metazoa > Chordata > Actinopteri > Spariformes > Sparidae > Spondyliosoma > Spondyliosoma cantharus. Next base: position 31,385 of record OMLP01005687.1, on the reverse strand, counting down.
CCATCCCACCGACGGAAGGTATTGTATTGTAGTTCTGTGCTCAGAAATGTTTATTTAATATACTGTTTATTTCTATGAGCCTTTCGCTGGTATGAATATCATATGACAGCGTCAGTTTTATCTTCAGATAACCCTTCCTATTAGATGTTGGCCTTAGCCAAACTTTTTATCAGCTAGACAGTGTACTGTACACATTAGCAAAGCTTCTGCAGGTCGTGTGCTAATCCATATTAACCTGAACTACTGCACGTGGTAAGTCAGAGTAGGTTGACAAAGCAGGCTTATCTGGACCAGTGTATGCCAAGATCTACAATAACACCATCCTTTAAATAGAAATATAGCATCCATCGTATGATGGAGCTGTCACACATTTGTTGTTGAGCCGATCTCACGTCCAGCCTGTAATGGATTCGACTGGAGCGATAAAGAAATAAGAATACAGCCAGTGGCATCTTAAATCTGCACAGTCTGACAAACTAACAGAGATATGTGTGTGTGTGCATGTCATTGCATACGCATTAATAACATGGACATCTCCAACAGATGTGCCACAAGCAGCTGGAGAGGGAATTTCAGTCTTGTCTCTGTTTCCTTTCCTTTCCTTTCCTTTCCTTTCCTTTCCTTTCCTTTCCTTTCCTTTCCTCTCTCCCTCTCCTCGTTATGTCTTGCAGTAGGTTTCATGTTATGCAAGATAGACTTTCACATAGGTTACATGAGTCCATGTGACCTGTGACATCCCAGTTGCATGCTTTTTAAAATTTTTCTTTGATATGCAGGAGACTTTGCTAATCCTCTTAATGGAGCTGATGGTTAGACTTCATCAAAGACACGGTTCAGAGAAAGATGTGCCCTAACTAAGCTGTGTTGGATAGGTTTTTACCCATTTCTCTATTGTGCCATTCATTTCTCCTGCTTATGGACCAACCTCCAACCTTGTGTATCGAACAAAGCATATTTCCCCAAACTCTCTGCTTAATCTACATCAGTCTTTCTAAAATAGTTTTAAGAAAGAGAAATGAGGGCAGCAAAGTCCTGAAACTATTAAAATCACCTAAGGGATTGACCTTATTTTAACCACTTTAGCTAAATTCATGAGCCTGGTAATAGTGATTGCATGCGAGTGTGTGTGTGTGCACGAGCATGTGTGCGCATGCATATTGACAGTCCAATGTCTGTGCATGATTTCTAGACCCTTACATAATATATATTACTGTGTGGGGTATCATGACTTAATCCTTGTTCCCGTCTCTTATCTGGTGACAGATATTCCCAGGATTGATTCTTTCGGATATAAAGCCCGCCAAAAAGATGAAGTTCAAAACTGTGTGCTACTTACTAGTGCAGCTTATGCACTGCAGGAAGATGTTCAAGGCTGAGATTCCCTTCTCCAATGTCATGAACTGCGAGGACGGTGATAAGGTATAAACTCTCAGTGTATGTTTTGACGTTTCTGTGTTTGTTCGTGCTGTGATAGAGACTTAAAACGTATATATTGTCTGAATGTCTAGAGTTTTCTACAGTAGTGAAAAATGTTTGGTCAACGCTTTATTTTGAAAAACCTAGATTTGTAAATACCCCCTTAAAATCGGCCCGATTCTCCTTATTTAATCCATAACCCAAATCTTTACTGTCTTTATTTGTGGTATTGTTTCAGTATCCTCGTATAAGTTAACACTACTATGGAAACAATATTTTTCTCCAAAGCAATTTAGAGGCATTTCAAACTATTCTCCTTTATAATCAACAGAATAAATAAACATATAAATCAATATTTATAATAATTCCTGCTATTTTATTCATATTCTGGAGTGTCTTTTTAAAAAGACAACATCTCTAGAGTTGCGGATCATCCAAATGGCATCTGACAAACGGGGGAGCCGCAATGTGCATTTGTGGATTCCTTCATGCTTTAGTGGCTCTGTTGATTTGAACTCTCGGACATACAGTAGATATTAGCATGTGCAAGAGGCGCTCCCGCAGTTGTTCTTTGTCACCTCATTGAACATTGCACATTTGCACTCCTACAGTGATATTTGCAGCACAGCCTTTCTGAAGTACGATTGTGCTGTTAGACGATGGTCAAGAGTCGTCTTATTGCATTTCTGGGCACGTTTCCCTTCCACAGATCTTGAGAAGTCATTCTTTTTAGCAATCTATTCCTTGCCTTGGGTTTTGGATATTGGAGTGTGTCACAATTTTTCTGATGTCTTATAGATCAAATGATTTCTCGAGAAACAATTGGCAGATTAATTAGTGATGGAAATGATTGTAAGTTGCAGCCCTGTGCTGAATCATAGACTCTTTTACTCTGTTTTGTGACATGGAGGGTTTTTTTTATCGATCTGGACACCAACTGGTTAGCAAACATGACACCCAATTGTTTTTTGTTTAAATATAAGACTTTATTGTTTATATGTGCTGTGGGCTTAGCTAAACTCGCAGAAAATTATTCACCATGAAAGGCTTTACAAACCTTGGTCAGTAGATAAATCCATGGCCGACACATGATGTACACTTTATTGTAAGAGGATAGGGGAGCGCTGGTAATTGATGATCCTGTCAGCTATAATGACCTCAGCATGTTGCTCCTACAACATACCATCCCCCCCGCCCCCCACCCCGCACATACTGTCAGTGACATGGGCAATCTGGCCGAATGTCAAAGAGCTTTCTTGACCTTGTGTGCCTGAAGAGAAATCCTTTGGCCTGGCAGCTGTACAATTCCCGCAACAGCTGTTTTAATCCAGATTTTCAGGTGTACGTGTGTGTGTGTGTGTGTGTGTGTGTGTGTGTGTGTGTGTGTGTATGTGTGTGTGTGTTTGTGTGTGTGTGTATATGTGTGTGTTATATATTTTTCTCGTTTGTCACGTCCACATAAAACAGTCCGCATAAGGTTAATGATTACTTTTCAGGGTTAGGACTAAGATAAGGTATGTACGAGTTATGTATAAGGTCATGACAAGCATGCATATGATTAATTTATGTCCAAACAATCTTATGACACGTATAGTATACTATTCTTTTGGATAGAAGAACACCAGGCTGACATATATAAAACACCCTTACATACGTCATGAGCTGTTTACGAGGTGTTCTAACATTTATTATGATAGTTTGACAAAGCATCGTCTCCCCACTTTTACAATATCGCCCTCAGTAGGAGCCTTCAGTGGATCCCGCACTACTACCTCCTCAATCTACATTGCCAGTAATGACCACATCCTCACATTGCAGACAGAGGGCAGATTAGTATAAAACAGGCAAATAGAAAAGGGAAAAGTGGCGACAGGTTAAGATATACATGCACCTTCTGCTGAATGGTGAATTTCATATTCAGACCACACACGCTTGGATTGTGTGAAACGACATATGCATTCAAGGCACGGAGGGGAGCGATACGCGGGACCTGGGATGAATAGGATTTTTTTTTTTGGTGCAGCGGACATGCAGCTGCTGCCTGATGTGTCCCGCGCTACGTTGAGCACAATATGGAGCATAAGGAGAAGTCGGCATCGGCAGGTCACTGTGCTACTGCCTCATAAATAAGAAAACAAGAGTGTGAGGGAGACGCAGATAAATAAGGGATGGTAATGGGGGAGAGAAAGCGGAAAAAGAGAGAGTCTAGATGGAAGGAGGGAAGTCAAAATATAAACCTGGAAGTAAGGAGGTAAAGATGAAGAAAGAGCGTGGAGAAGGAAGTAGGGATGAATAGACCAGAGCAGGGGAGGAAGGACGGATTGCGGATGAATAATCAAAAGCAAGGGAAAAAAATAGAAATAAATATAAAACAGAGAGAATCATGATGGAAAAAGGGGAGTGAGGAAGAAAATATAAAAGCAGGGAAGGAAGGAGGGGACTGAGGATGGATAGATGGAACGAAAGAAGGAAAAAAGAAAGTAAGGAAGAATGTATGTAAGTGAAAAAGTAAGGTAAGAAAAAGTAATATGGAATGAACCTAAATTAAAGATGGAAGTAAGGAGGAATAAATAGATGCAGGAAGGGAAGAGAAGAAGAATATATGGAAACAGAAATGGGAAATAAGGAAGAATCTGTATACAGGCAAAGGAGTAAAGAAAATATATGGAAGCAAGAAAGAAAGATAATAAGTGCAAAATGAGAGGCAGAAGTAAAGAAGAATATATAGAAACGGGGAAGGAAAGATGGAAGTAGGGAAGAAAATATATAGGTGGGGAGTGGAAAAAGAAAAAAGGAAGGACGAATATATGAAAGCAGGAAGAGGAAGAAGGAAGTAAGGAAGAATATATGGAAGCGGGGAAGGAAAGACAGACATAAGGAAGAATTTTAAGAACTAGGGAAGGAAGCAAAGAAGGAAAGACGTATGGAAGCAGGGCTGGAAGGAAGGGGCCAGGGAAGGGACAAAGGAAGTAAGAAAGAATATATAAAGTAAAGGGAAGGAAGTGATGAAAGATATGCTGACACAGGTAAGGAAAGATGGAAATTGGAAAGAAAGTTTGTAAGTGCAGAGGGGAAAGAAGAAAGGAAGAATACAGGAAAGCAGGAAAGGGAAGAAGGAAGTAAGGCAGAATACATGGCAGCAGGGAGGAAAGATAGACGTGAGTAAGAATTTACAGAACTAGGAAAGGAAGCAAAGATGGAAAGCTGTATGGAAGCAGAGAGGGAAAGGAAGGGGCCTAGGAAGGAACAAAGGAAGTAAGAAAGAATATATAAAGTTCAGGAAAGGAAATAATGGAAGGAAAGATGGAAATTGGGAGGAAAATGTGTAAGTGCAGAGGGAAAAACGGAAGGAAGAATATGTAAAAGCAAGAAAAGAAATAAGGATGTAAGGAAGAAGATACAGACCTACAGAAGGATGGAAAGAAGGAAGAATATACGGAAGCAGGGAGAGAGGTAACAAAGAATGCACTGAAGCAGGACAGAGAAGATGGAAGGTGGAAGAATATAAAGAAGTGGGCGAGGGAAATAAAAGCTGTGTAACAGCACGAAAAGAAGGAAGAAAGAAGGAAGCATGGAGGAGCACAGAGGGGAAGCAGCAATTAAGGAAGGAAACACAGAAGCAGGGGACGACAGAAAGGAGTAAGGAAGAAAAAAAAGAGGAAATGAGGAAAGTCAGTGAGCCGTACACGTACGTGTCATGTAATGAACTCATGAAACACTCTCGCTCACCCTTCTGCTCTCCTGCTGTGCCACGGAGCCACACAATTCATCCAGCCTGCTCCCTTACATGTACGCTCACACACCTACACACACACACACACACACACACAAACATCCACTCTGCCGTGTTAACTCTCCGGCTTTGCTCCAGCGCCCAATGTTTTTGCGAAGCTGCTCACTTTGCGGCTTCGGAAGTCACTCAGACACAGCGGGGGTAACGAAGTTAAGTGTGAAGGCGACGTCCTAATTTGAAAGTATAATCAGCCGCCCGTGTTTGTTGTTGACTCTTATTCATCCCTTGTTCCCATAAAACAATAATATCACACTAGTGCGGAGAAACACAGCCTCTCTTTGTGTCTCACTATTGTTTTTTTGGTTTTTTCCCAAGATCTATAATTTCAGTGAACATTTCTTTCTTCTTTATCCCACCAGCGGAGGGCCATGCGGACGGCTCCGCAGAAGCTGAGGAACCGTACCAACGCAAACCAGGCCAATCTGATCCAGAGCAGCCCCAGAACCCGGGTCAACCGCTACATCGGGCGGCTGATCGAGGCCCGCCAGACCGAGTCGGACACGGCGGACCTCAACTTCCTCACACTCATGTATAAGTGCTCTGAGCGCGAGCAGAGGGTGAGAGACTGCAGACGAGTGCCGTAGCTGTGCACTGATGCAGCCTGTGGATGAATGTTAATGACTCTTATCTGGTCTCTGCCCGTTGCGTAGTACCACCAGGTTCCTGATGAGTACTTCACCAGCGCCGTGGTCCTCTCTCTGATCCTAGCTGCCTTGTTTGGCCTTGTCTATCTTCTCATCATACCACAGTATGTACAGCAGGTTCTGTTGATGTCTCTCCTTCCAGGTCTCTTTGTCTATTCCATAACTAACTCCACCATCTGCCTCTCTCCTCTCTTTTTTTCTCCACTCAGGGGCACGGCTGTACTATTCCTGCTCGTCTTCTGCATCTGTTTCCTAGTAGCTTGTATCATGTACCTGCATATCACTAGAATACAGGTAATAACAGCGGCTTTCTTATCCTCACCCGACCTGAGTAATGGTCTTCTCTTTTCCTCATTCACATTTTATTCAATGCATCACCCTTTAACAATCCTGACCACGTCGGTGTGACAAGTTTTTCTACTCGTCGGTGCTTTTACAGGTTCACGTTCTCCATCGTCTGTCTGTTCTGTACTCGCCTTAATTTCCCCGTGTTACCTGAATCTATGTCCACACAGCACTTTTTTTCCTCACGCTATCCTTAAAGCCACTAACAGCCTTTGTCCTATTTTAGTTTTGAGACACATATTGAGACATTTTGTATTATAAATGTACAACTTAGATATTCATTTATATTATAATTCTATTTCCCTCACACGATGTAACCAAACTACATGTTTTCTGTGTTTATGCCCCCACAAGAGAAACTAAAGATGAAAATAAGACAAAAAGTCTATTGCAATGAAAAATGCAAACATCTAAAACATACACAAGAAACAAAATAATGTATAGAAATGTAAATATTCACACATTCATGCAAAAAATAGCCGGTAGTTTTATAGCGCATTTACATCGTAATTTGGCTTTATAATAACCCTCACTGATAAATGGTAAATGTATATAGTTAATCAAACTTTAGTTGATAGATATTTCACTGTTAACAAACAATGACATGCTTTATAAACTAAATATTAAGCAGTCATAAAGGATTATAAACATCAGTCGCGACCTCATAATGTTTATAGATGAACTACACAGAATTTATTAAACATTTACAAAGTGTTATAGACATCAATGGCAAAATTGCAATAAAGAAATTGCTTAATAAGTGGTTTATAAAGCATTTTTTGTCTGCTGACTGTGAAACTACACTTTAATTAACTATGAAATTGATTTTTGATTTAACTAATCCCAAATTGGGAAATTCTTTTTTCCACTCACATTACACACAGGTGTGCACGCACACACACACACATACAGTGTAGAGGAGATGAGCGAAGGGGCTGCCACACATGCAACGGCGTCCAACGAGCAGCGTTAGGGGTCGGTGCCCTGCTCAAGGGCACCTCGGCAATGCCCAGGATGTGAACCAGCATTCTCCAACTGCCTAGTACCATTTATTAACATTGTATGCTTATTCAGCTTTGGCTTTATATATGTCAGAAATGGTTAGAATGCCGCCCAACGTATAAATACAACGTGTAAATACAAATCATCTACCAAATTAAGACGCCACTTCATCCAACTCTTCTTTGTTCTTGTCTCTCAGTGTTTTCCAGGGTGCCTGACCATTCAGATCCGCACTGTTCTCTGTATTTTCATAGTGCTCTTAATCTACGCTGTGGCCCAGGCCTGTGTGGTAAGTAGGGAGGGTTAACTCTAGGGTATGTTTGAGGAGTGAGATGCAGTGCAGTGACATGGCGGACTGTTACAATCTATTCTCTGCTTTAATATCTTATCATCTTTATGCACGTGCATCCTCCTGTTTGTCCTCTGTCAGGTGGGCTGCATGCCCTGGTTGTGGGGCAGTGCCAACACCAACAGCTCCATCCTCATCATCGATGTGGACAGCGGCGCCAACCACACCATGGCGGAGCTGCCTTGCGACGGTGCCCGCTACGCCTTCCTGTCCTGTGTGGTGGGCACACTCACCCTGGCACTTTTCCTGCGGGTCTCCTGGCTGCCAAAGATGGCTCTAATGCTCCTTCTGGGGGTGCTGTATGTCACCGTGTTGGAGCTCAGTGGCTTTCGCAAGAGCGCAGGGTGAGGTTCGCGGGCGCAGCACGACCGCAAACACTGAACAGACACAACACACTAAGAAAAAAAAAGAAACATGAAAAGTCAGTCACTATTATCTGGTCATGTTGATGGACAGTCCGGTGAAGAGACATTTCTGGACCTTCAGAGCAAAACAGCGCTGCACAGAAAATATTCAAACGGCGGCCATTTTCCTTTGACGTCACGTTCACGGGTGGGAAGCTCAAATGTTGTGCTGCTGTGTTCAACATTTTCAACCTTGACGAACGGTTGAGCTCCTGCACCCACTTCACACGGGGTGCTCGCTAATGCTTGTAGCTATGCAGCTACAGTGAAGATTTTGGCTGAAAGAGTGCGTAAAAAACGTCTTTAAAAATCAATTTGGGATCTTTGAGCTTCCGGAGCCCATCTTGTATTGTTTTTTGGTTGTTTTTTATCAGTCTCCATCTACTTAAGCTGCAACACTGAAATATTTTGCCAACTACAAATCTTTCCGTACGCATGAGGATGAGCAGATACTGACTGAATCTTTGAATGCGAGACGTTATCAGAACAAGACTCTCTGTGAATGAATTTTTTGCCCGATTCCGGAGAGAGCACGGATAACCGGGGAGTCTTAGGAGAATGTTTACAGCGCATGTACGATGTATGCATTTGTGTGGAGGAGTCTTTGCTTGTGTGCAGCCCACACACACTTTTTCATTTAACACCCTCCGATGCAGCACATGCGCTCATTAGTTCCAAATCAGAAGCCTGAGAGGACAATGTGGGCCGGATGATGGGAGCGCGTTAGCTGTTTCAAACCAGCACCAAGGGGCCTGGCCAATTTTATTGGAGCTTGGATGGTTAATGCGCTCCTGGAAAGTGATAACGTTGGATTTGTTAAGCTTATTAAGATAAAGATCCCTCTTGAAAAACTCATTTTGTTTAAATGCAGCCATGCTTCTGCAAATAATACGATATCGTATTGGTCCAAAAATTTAAAAGACATTTAATTCTCTCTTCTCTTTCATTTCTCTCTTTAGTTTTTTTCCTACTTATTGTTTATCATTATTTCTTGTAAAATGAGCTCATGATTGCCTCTCACTCTGTGGGGGGTCCACTCAGCCTTTATGTGTAGTTTTTCGGTGTGGTCCGGTCCAGTCCGGTGCTGACTTGTGTGTCGGTGTCTTCCACAGTGGGGGGTCCTTCCACATCCGGGGCTACGAGCCCATCCTGTCTCTGTTGCTCTTTGTCGGTGCCCTGGCCCTCCACTCCCGGCAGCTCGACCTCAAACTACGCTTGGACTTCCTATGGGCTGTGCAGGTCAGGAAGTGTTTGTGTGTGTGTGTGTGTGTGTGTGTGTGGATCCACAGCATGACTCACTCAGTGCTTTTAGACAGATGAGGACAGCGGTCTCGCAGAGGGCAGCAGAGGTTTTATACAAGAAAAATAGCCACTTCGATTGGATTACGTAATGAAAAACATTCTCACTCTCTCTCCTC
>OMLP01005682.1:3418-21102 GCA_900302685.1 Spondyliosoma cantharus | reverse complement strand
TCACTGGTCACTTTAACCTGCCATTCACTGCACTTCTTTTGTTTGTCCTGTTGAGTTCAACCCATTATGTATAGTCTTATGTATATATGTATATGTATATGTATCTTATGTATATATCCGCTTCTAGTAATTTTTCAATTGTATTTATGTTGCTTTTTTATTCGGTTTTGGACTTTTTTGATTTCTGTATTGCTGCTGCTGCAACGGCCGAATTTCCCCATTGGGGATCAATAAAGTAATATCCTATCTTAGTCGAGTGTGAGTCGCAGCAGCAGTTCCACCTCATTATCGCTCCACACAAACCATTCTGGTTTCCTTGCACTAGACATTTTCTTCTTCTTCTTCTTCTTGTGTTCGGTTTCTTCTTCTACTGTCTGTTTGTAAACAAGCTTCATGCTCATGCTCCGTCTCTTCTTCTGGAATATGAACTACAGCGTGTTGAGTCGTTTACAGTGGATCCGTCTGGACGCAAATATTCTTGAAACGATGCCGAGGAAGACGGAGGAGAAAAGATGGTGTTGGTCCGTGTGGACATGGTCTCAGTCTCATTCTCTGACTTCATCAGTGTTGGAAACATTTGAGCTAATGTAATTACACAACTCAGCAGCATCTATATTAAAGGTGGAGTTGTTTTGATGCAGAAATGTTACGTATGTCTTTACTAACGCACTTTGTTACATGAGTTAAAGTGTCTCAGATGTTAATATTTAAGTATAAGAATATGTTTTTCATTCTGTCTTGGTTCCTTGAGGCGACGTCAGGAGAGCAGCTGATTCTTCTGATGTTCATATGATTCATAACAACAGCAAGATATTATATTGAGGCGTTACGCACATCAAAGATTAGATTTGACTTATAAAGAAGTGAGTGTTCATCACAAACAGGTCCATTAAAGCAGCTCTGTGTTGGACACATGAACAGCAGCAGACAAAGATGGAGACAACATTTAATAATAAATCTAAATCTTCTCCTGGGAGGATGAGTCGGTGTGTGCACGAGGTTTCTGGATGTGTGTGTCCTTCCTCTCTTCAGTCGCCGTGTTGTGTTTGTCTTCCTCCTCCTTTGTTGCTCGTGCATTAGCGTGATTGGTTCGCTCCCAGCTGGTCCATTAGCAGCGCCGTGATGATGAGGTCCTCCCTAAACTCTGATAACACACGGCTGTCCATCAAACTGCCTGAGCATTACCCCCGTGTGTGTGTGTCTGTGTGTGCGTTAACGAGCTGATGCACTCTGAAGGTAACACAATCAGAGATCCCTCAATGAAAGTTAATGAGTCAAATCACTGTTATTAGTCCCGTCCTCCTTCCACACGCACAACAAATCTGATAATTATGAAAAACAAACACAGCAGACAGCCGCCTGAGAAATAATGTCACGTTTTCATCGACATATGTCATTTTTTACAAAACAAAACTTTACAATCCGAGCTGACAAACTCGTTTCTCCAGTTGACGCTAATCGCTCGTTTGCAGTCACGTGAGCCCGATGACGAAGGTCAGAAGTGGGGCAGGAAGTGAAGAACACGGTTGGGAATCGTTGGGAATAGAGGTTTGGATTGGAAGCGATCAATCTTACTGACTTACTGAGTCCTGCAGACCTCCTACCACACGGCTAGCCAAATGAATACGTACAGGAGTCTGTATTCATTTAAGTTTCATCAGATATAGATAAGTTAAGTAGCAGAATGTTGAGGTTTTTAACCCACGCCGCCGCCTGTCGCCGTTTCTCTGTGAGCTTTTAACACTTCCTGTCTTACGTGTCACTAGTTTCGGGACTTGAAAGTAGCTCTGGTTTATTCCCTGATTTGACGGGTTGTCACAGCCGCAAACTGCACGAAACTTTAACATTTTTACAGCGTTGATTCATTCACAGAAATCACTTCCTGTCATCTATCGCGTGGATCATATCACATTAAATACTATCCATACTTTTAACAAAGCCTACCGTGTTTGTGGCGACAGCACCGAGCCTGAAGTGGTTCTCCGTCCAGTCGGGCTCAGAGACAGTAAACATCACATGTTTTATAGTTTCTGTGAGGCTATGTCAAAATCCAAGAGAGCAATCAATGCAGCCTGTGAACCATTTATGTGTTTGTGTGTTTGATGCCTATTAACCTGCTTTACTAGGATGCCAGTGCGTGTGTGTGTAGTACGCGTGTGTGTGTGTTGTTCATGTTTTATGTAGCTGCAGGTCGATTTCAGGTTTTACTGAGGTCCTGACCTCACGCTGCTGTAAACGTCATGCCCTCCTGTGCTTTATTGAATGTGAAACATGTTTGTTGTTGCCTTTAAAATGTCTCTCTATAGGGACGTGACGAGGTCACGGTCGCTATGGAGCAGGTGGGGGTTCAAGACATCTCACTTCAGATGGTACCAGTGAGGTTCTGGGCGGTTTTGATCAGCTGCTGTTGAGCCTTCCTGTCCCAGGCCATGATGAACCATGCCAGCTAGTGACACTTCCACTCAGGAAAGACCAGCGCTCCTATTAAACTGTTTCATTTTGCCACTCAGACGTTTCAGTTCTGGATCTGACAGCAGCTTTACTCCTGAACACGGGGGCCGGTCCTCTGCAGGCGGAGAGGACTTCACAGCTGACTGTTGAGGCCGAAGCGAGCATAAAATGTGTTTAGCTCATCCAGCAGCGAGCATTTCTTTACCTGGAGCTGAATCCATAAATAAATGAAAAAACAGGCAAATAATAAAACCTACAGGAGATAGAAAACTAAAGGAGCACACGTTTGGCTCACAGGCAGATAAAAGCAGACATTTCAACACCTCGTCAGCGTATGTGAAGTGTGCAGACGGATCTCTGTCCAGTAATTATATCTAAGTGGGTTTTCTGAAAGCGCCGCGGCCGTGCTGCATTGTGTGCCTCCACCCGTCAGCCTGTTTACTGTGTGCAGCTCTTTGTGTTGCAGCATCACGACGCCCCTCTGCAGCGCTGCTGTCTCTTTATTGCAGCTGTTGGCAGCTCGCCTGTTTCCCTGCATACGTATCCATACGCCCGGCCACCGTCCACCATATGTGCCCCTCCCCGACCCCCAGCCGGCCCTCTGCTCTGCGTCTGCCCACACACACAGTCACCGGTTCGTTATTTTGCCATAATTGCGTTAATGAGATATTCACGCGGCCCTCGTCTACAAGCCTTCATTAGCAGATAAGAGGTAGAGGATCAGATAGGACGTGGGAGAGAGAGAGTGGAGGTCTTGTTATATCTCGTCCGTCCTGTCGACCTCTGTCACCGCGAGGGATTTCAGCAGAGCAGCAAACGTTAGCTTTGACTTTGAACGGGTCAGAACCGGCTGTGTCGAGGCCGGCAGAGCTTCAGAGAGCCGCTGGATTAAAGTCGGCAGTCAGAAAGAAGTGCTTCACTTCAGTCTAATTATACGACACGCGCAGAAACTGACAAAGGTTAGAATTTAATCTAAGATGGTGAGAAAATGAACCGCGGTGATAATGGCTGACACAACAACCAGCCGGTCCAGGAGCTCCGCCTTCAGCCATTATTAATATACTGATATTAAGATGAGTCAGGGACAGTTTGACTCTTCTGCTCTGATGTTCAGTCAGCAGCGCCACACATGAGCCTGAACTCGATCAGCTGCACAGATGAGGAGCTGCAACAGTTAACCAACGTCTGGGAGAGAATAAAGCTCGACCGCGACGTTAAAGGTCGACATATTTACTCAAATCCTGCTAATAGAGGAGATATTTACAGAGCGGAGCCGGCGAGGTGTTAACCTTTCATCTGTACATACGTTAATGTGAACACATTCATGGGTTTAACCAAACAGACAAACTGTAATACTGCACAGCTACAAGCACTGCAGTCATTCACTGCTCTGGTACAAACATTCATCAGTGAACACAATGAGAAACAGGAACGAGGGAGGAGGTGACGGAGCAGGAAGAGGACGGTGTTCAGTTTGATCATCTTTAAGTAGATTCAGTGTGGCTGAAGAGAAGAAGTTCAACACGAAGAGACAGAAACATTAAAACACTCATAAATATTCACCTCCTTCAGTTGAGCTCTCTTTGTTTTTCTTTCACCTTTAATTATTTAAGTGCAGCGAGGACGTTTCACCTCAGCTCTGATCTTCCCGTCTTGTGTTTTCACGCTCACACACTCGTTGTAAGTCGTAAGTAAAGGAGATGAAAAGCTGCAGAGCGGCGCCGACGGTGGAGCAGACGGGTGGAGCTCGGAGCAGATTGGTCGAGAGCCTCTCAGCAGCTTTGCGAAGCAACAAGAGGCTCAACCAGCTCTCGTTACTGGTCCTCGGCCAGCTGTGATCCAATAACTGCAAGTTAGGAGCGCTCATCAATCCCCAGCTAATGGGCTGAGGAAGTGCTACAGAGACTCTTATCACGTCGGAGATGAAACTTGAGGATTTCTGGGCTCGCGCCCAGCCAGGGACGATATTTGGCCTCCATTTGCATCACTGCGTGCCCCCATTCAGCTGATGGCGAGCGAAATGACAATTCTTCACCACAGCAGGCTCAAAAGAGCTGAAAATGTATTTGAGACTGACAGTGAAGGATTCCCCCGTGAGTGTGGATCTACCCAGAATTCAGTCTGTTCCATAGAACTTTTAATTTCTAACTTTAGACGAGCTGGGCTCGCAGCCCAGGAGTGACTAACATTTACTCTTAATGCATTCCAGCCTGATGTCAGCCGCAGATTAGTCACCTCTGCTCAGTTTTAGAAATGAACCCCGAGCGAAATGGCGCAGAGACGCAGAGAGTTAAAAGGAGACAGCTGAGGGAGAAAGTTTGACGACGCGAGGGGAATAACTTCTACTGGCATTTAATATTTACACACAGTCAGAATCAGAACCTGCAGAGCCCATCAGCAGACGTGACCGTCGGTGTTAAAGTCTCATGTCAGCCCTCGAGACAAATCTACGAGCCGGGCCGGTGCCAGAGGACATAAACTGGACAGACATTCTATCATTTGAGTTCCACCAGCAGGTCCTTGAGGTCCAGCGTGGGTTCAGCTGCATCACTTCCTTCTTAAACGACAAATTAACGTTCTGGTGATTTCAGCTTTAAACCAGCGTTGGAACGAGAAGAAACATTCCGAAGTTCAGCGGCTTCTGAATCTGTTCTGATCATTGACCTCGACATCACACCGGTCAGAGCAGTGCATGATGGGCCGTCTCCGATCGGTTTGTCATCACTTCCACCTGTTTCCTCGCTCACGTCTGAAGCTGCGGTTCTGTTTGTGATTCAGCCGGCTGAAGCTGAACTGTGTTGTGAGCGATGACACTCCATCATTACTGTGTTTGTGGTGGAATGATTTGAGCAGCACGCCGCCTGGTCGAGCGCCGCTTGGCTGCCGGCCTCCCAACAGTTTGTTGTGCGTCGGCCCAGCCGGAGATTTAGGACGAGACGGCGGCTATTTGGTGCTCCTCCAGACCAGCTGGTGCACGGGATCAAGCTGTTAATGGCAAATTATCATGCTATTAATCTCCACGAGCGCTGGGCCTTTGTCAAAAGCCCGTGCTGTAAAAAATATCACTGGTTTACAAACTGAACTCTGAGCGATGGAGGGCGAGAAGAGACGAGCAGAGCCGCCGACTCTCCATCTGTTGTCACGGTGACCAGTTTCCTTTGGCTGCTGAACTCAAGTCTCTCCATGGTTCAGCTTCAGAAACCTTCATTTCTATATTTACTGTTGATTTATTCCAGAAAAAAATCCTCTTGCAGTTGTGCAGATTTGCAGGTTTGTTCGCCTGCCTGCGGATCAGCTGACCTCGTTTCATTGGTTGACAGAACTCCACACGACCGTCACATTAACAGTCTGTCATCTTGGGAGAAGTGATTTATAATGACGCTCTGAGTTTAGGTTACGAGCTCTCTCTCTGCGCTCAGACGAACGAACCCGCCGACACAGGCGTCAACGGCACCGACGGGTGAAGGGTGGAGGTCGCTCCGTGTCACCTTCCATCGTCTCGCTGAGGGGTTTGAAATGAGCGAGTCGCCCAAATCGAATTAAAAAAAAGAGCCGCGGTTCAGCTCGGAGGAGAAAAATGGCGCTTGAAGGACTATTATGTGATGGGATGACACAGCCGTAAAGATTCATCCAATTTTATGGCCGCATACAGCTGAGACATTAACTCTGTCGGCCCATTCATCCAGCTGACAGCTGTGTGTGTGTGTGTGTGTGTGTGTGTGTGTGTCTCAAATTTGCTTATATAAATTGAATTATCTTGAGCCATGTATCTAAATACGTCAGTATTAAACGACTTAATGTTGGCCGCAGTCAGAAGCTGCAGTTTATCAGAGCGAAGCTGCTGTTCTGTTGTTAAACTGCAGAGACAGATAGAGAGCTCAGCTCGCCACTTCATAAACCTCCACACGCTCAGCTTCATGAAGACAAGAGCCTCAAACGTCTGACGGCCGCCGGCGACGAGAATCAGCTGCTCGATTAACAAGTCGTGAATCACTTCGATGCCACGGGAACTTATTTCTGATGTGTTTTTTGTCTGTAGTTGACGTCACATGACGCTGAAACATGGCGGATGAAAGTCACGGATTCCTTCATCAGTCAAACACTGGAAGCAGCTGGAAGCAGCTGGAAGCAGCTGGAAGCAGCTGTCTTCTTTTTGGCGTCCATGTTGCTCGTCCACAGCCTGACATGAACACGTGTGCTGTGTCTCAGTTCAGCATCTGAAGGCCGATCACGTCACAGCGCCGCCTGAAGGCTCCTCCAGACGCACCGCTACGATCCTTCGTCGCCTCACATATCCCAAGATCCTTTGCGCGCCCGAAAAAGAAGAAAGAAGGAGAGAAAATGGCGACATCGCGTGGCGTAGATCGTCACTTTCTCGGGCCTGGGCGGCAGAAATGGTGACGTAAGAGGAAAACATCTGGTGACGCAGCCAGGAAATGATCCAGAGGCTCGACCGTCTCTGAAGGACTCGCCTTCAAGACCACAAAGGCCGAGTCCTCCAGAGGACGCAGACCTGAACTGAGACAGCAGCTGTCTCACACTCAACATGACGGACGGGTTTCTTCTTCATCTGCTTTAATGAACTGCAGTGATGATGGTCTGATTCTTAAAGTTTACTGACGTGGACTCGAGTCGACTTGAGTCACAGTTTTAATGACTGGACAGAAGTGAAGGACTCGTCTGTGTTCATTGTGTGTTTGCGTGTTTGATTTATCCCCGTGGACGCTGATTCAAATCGTTGGCAGGAACAAGGAACCCGAACACATGCAGCTTACGAGCTTTAACAAGCGAGATGCTGAGAGAACAGACGGACTGTAACAAGTCTGATGTCGTCAGTATTTCACTGCGATGGAGGAGAAATTAGGACTTGATTAAAGAAAGAAATGTCTCGGGACAGAAGATAAGATGATAAAAATGATTCCTGATTATTTTTAGAGTTCTGTTTAAATAGAAAAGCTCTGTTCGTATCGTAAAGACGTCTCTGGATAATTAAGTGTCAGCTTCTGTAAACGAGTGACATCTCGTCTATGACTCAAACCTCCATATTCACATTTAATTACGTGAGATAAAAAGTTTATCGATCCTCTCCGTCCTGTTCTCTTCTGGACAGGAAATGGTTCCGGCTCCGGCTGTAATCAGCCTCTCCGACTGTTGGCTGGATTTTATTGGCAGCAGTAAACGGAGGACAATCGTCCGTGCGGTCGGGCTTGACGTGATTTGTCTGTAAATCCATGTTAAAGTGCACAATAAGCCGCCTGACTCCTGTTTCCTCTCGTGCTGAGAGGATCTTTTGAAAGACGAAGACGTGATAAACAGTCTGCAGACATTTACTGTGAAGTCCACAGTGTTTTTTCTTCAGGTTTTAAAGATGTTTGTGTGACGTTTGTTCAGACTAAATCATTCTGAACTGCAGAGGAGAGAGCAGTCCGTCTGTTTGAAACTGAATCAAACCACCAGGAAGATCCTCAAAGATTTCTACATGTCATCAGGAAACCCAGTCGACATAATAAATATCAGTTAAATATGTTTCTCAAACCCACAGACGAGTTAAAACTGTTTCTTTAAGTTGGAACTTCAGATTAAGGCACGAAACTCATCATCATCACCACGAACACAGATGGAGGTGATCTGATGGCTCCAGATGGTAAAGTCTCCAGGTGTCCAGTCTGGCAGCTCTGTTGGCTGCAGTAACAGCTCCACCATCGCCTCCACCTCATGTCAAGTTTGGTACAAATGTCGACCTTATAGACGTGTCTGTGGTTTTGCAGAAACGTTCCGACCGGGCCGAGCGATGACACGGTGACGGCTACTTCTACTGCGATAATCTAAACCAAACTTCAGTCACGGCAACAGTCACTTCTTTGTTTCAGCTGAATGTGTGGATGTAAATGAACACAGGTCGTGGACAGACAGGTGAACTCTCTCTGTGTGTTTGGTGTCTGATCACAGCCACACACACATTAATTGGTCTCTGCTGCGTCGAGCTGCGTCCACGTCTTCCACCAAACTTTCCGTGAGAGAATCTCAGCTTCGAGACCTCGTCTCTCGCTCGCTTCACGTTGTTCTCAGAGGAACCTGCGAACACAAACAAACCGAGGAATCTAAGAAGACTGAGGCGATGAAAAAATCATAAGCGAGCGAGAAAAGCGCAGCAGACAGGCTGTTAACAAGCCTGCTGGGAGCGACGGCGTTCAGCACCTCGGGTTGTTGTCCAGCGCCGGCAGGTCGGCGGGTGTCGGCGGCGATGCTGCCGGTTGGAGGTCGTTAATGACATTTTGTGTGGTTTATTCATATCGGCGTGGTTAGCATCATGCTACACCTGTGAGAACAGAGGCGTCCCAGCGTGACGCATCACAGAGAGGATCTGAGGTTAATTCTCTCTAAAGTGAATAATAGAAACATGCTGTCAGGTTCAAACTCTGCATGAAATTTGAAGCAGAATTTTTAAATACAGAACTACAGCACTGTGTTTGATCCGTCTCCAGCACCCTGTAGGATTTGTAATATAACACTGTCATCCAAACTGTTGACTCAGTGTCTTTTTTAATTGGTGTGGGCATTACTTTTTATAGTGGGGGACACCCTGCCAAGGCCAAATGGTGTCATCCCCGCCGCTTCCTGCCAGCCGCTCATTACCAACACTTGAGGATGTGAAGTGACGTCAGGTTTGTGCTCTGCTGCAGAGGGAGAGGACGGAACAGATCCAGCAGCAGGAGAGGAGACGATTCACGTTACGTTTCGTTATGTTACAACTTTACGTTTATTTAGGTCCAATTTTATGTCGTGGTAACGTTGTGCTGATGCTCCTGCACCAAAACCGCTTGGTTATGATTTAGACAGAATGTGTTTTGGCTTAAATCTGTCGCACTGTCTCATTAAATACATCCTGTAGTTTCGACCCATTCGGCCGTCACAGCTGGTCTCACACTTACAAATTGTTGAAACTCACTGTTGAACAGCCTCTGGCTCACCTGCCTTGTCACCTGTAACTCCACCATCATCCCTCCACCTCCAGATAGGAAAGTCAGGTCAGAAACATGTCATGTGAACAAGTTTAGTAGAAATATCACACGACATATACAAATGTGAACGTGTCCTGGTGACTGTTATAAACTCAAACATGCACTGAAAGTCTTTTTGTTTGTCCTGTCAGCTCAGCACTGTAGATGTACATGTGTTGCTTGCAGGTGAGAAGGGTGGTGCATGCATTGACTCGTGCACTGACTTGACTTGAGGTAACGCTGCGTTTCATTTGCTCACCTGTCGCTGTAACTCCCAGCGACTCGACATCAAGCGAATAAAACTTTGAAACAAACTCGACTGTGAACCTTTCTGCCAGAGTCACATCAGGCAGCTCAGATAACATCTCCCATGATCCCACGCTCCTTTACCACATCATCCAACTGCGTCTTTGTTTAGATTCTTTGTCCTCCTCACTTTTAAAGTTCCGGGCTGATTTTTAAACTCAAACCTCTCTGAATATCGTTCCTTTACCGTCCAGCTGCCAAAATCTCTGAGAGAAGATCTGAGCAGATGAAAACATTAACGCTCCGCAGCAGCAGCAGCAGCAGCAGCAGCAGGAGCGGCGCTCTGAGTGCTTCCTGGACTCTTTCACCCCGGGTTTCGTCCCTCAGGCTGTTCTATCTTGTTAGTGAAGGTTGTCAGGATGAAGAAAACCTGAAAGGAATACCTGCTGACACAACTCAGGGCTGGTGAAAAATAAAATCACTGCACAGCAGTTTGTGACAGAGGCAGGATCTCTGCAGCTGTGAAGTTCCCACAGTGACAAATAGTTCATCCTCCAATCTTTCAACGGTTTCAGTGTAAATGAGTGTTTGCATTTTTTGTATTTGTAAAGGATTCACCAGCAGTTTGTGCTCGTACAGATCTTATTGGTCGCTGCTGCAGCGACAGCTGATCGATCTGTATCTTAAAAAACTTTTTCGCTGCTCGTCGGCTCAGGGTATAAAAATGGAAATCAGAAAAGTGGATTCTGCTGCTCAGACATGTTTCTGTGGACGATTATTCACCACATCTGGAACCTATTGCACCTGATGAAAGAAAAGCTGACACAGCGTTTATTTTTCATTAAGGCAAAAAACACCTTCTGTCGTGGTGTGAGCGTCCTCGGCCTCATCGATGTAATCAGAGCCCCTCAGTGAGAATGACACCTGTGATTATTGAAGTCATTATGCAATCTGTTCACGGGATCATTGGAAGTGGATTTAATTAAAGTGAAATTAAACTTTTCCTCATTTGGCGTGGGAGCTCCGGGGACGCCTCTCCAGGGCCCTCAGAGGCCCCTGAACCTGCCTCAGGAGCCGCTGATCTAATCAGCCTGTCGGATGATGAATCATTACATTAATCAGAGAGTAAATGATTGAACAGGAGGTCGGTCAGCGAGTGTCTTACACAACCACGACCTGATGTCTGACTTCATGATGTCACAGGATCCAGACACCACACGATCTGATCGTCCGTCTCAAAGTGCTGCTTTCCTTTAACTGTATTTGGTATCAGCTGGATGAGCACCGGCGTTCCTACGTGAATTATACAGTGCAGAGATGAGGCCTGCAGTCGTGCAGTCGGCTGACAGTGATTCCTGTGACAGCGGAGGCAGAGAGGGAGACAAACTCGATTAATCGTCGCTGGTAGCGTCCCGGGAGGCGAGCTGAGGCTGAGAGGAGGCGACAGATGAGGGGAGGAACAATTTAACCCCCAGCCGATTCCTGTCAGCTCTCGTCCACGCCGTGTCGCGGGCGCTACAGTAGCGCTGTGGAGAAAAATTAACTAAAGTGCACGGCGGTGAGAGTTCCTACACTGAATAACTGATGAGAGAACAAACCTCTCATGTTCCCAGATGTCACTGCTGCCGTCACCGAGGACGTTGATTTAAAATTCATGATTTTTAAAATAGAAGTGAATCCGACGCTAAAGTGACTTAAAGCTGCATTCTCTCTGATGGCCAGCAGGGGGAACTATACTGGTGCTACAGCTCACCTGACCTCTGACCTCAGTAAACAGTTTCCTGATGAGTTTATGGATTCAGTCGTTAGCTTCAAGTCTTCTACAACACAGCCTGATGTTTATTTGGTAAATTATCTTCACATTTAGAGTAAAATAGAGCAGAAAGTTGGGTTGGCAGTGATTAACAAGAGGCTACCAAGGTCCGGGTTCTGAGTCAGACACTCTGCTGCAGTCAGGCCGATAAACAGGAGTGAAGATAAATCCACGTTTTAACCCCAGGAGTTCACAGGTAATCTCTGAGCTCTCCTCCTGTCAGTAAACAGCTCCAGGAGGTCTGGATCTGTTGTTTTGTGTTTCAGTGGATTTGCTCTAAATCTTCTTTGCCAGCACTATAGAGAAGAACGACACAGTATTTTGAATTTATGACTTGCTCGCTGAATAAATGAAGAATTGACACAAAAGCTAAAATCAGTTTTCTGAACACACCTCAGGATGTTCAGCTTGGTGACTGGATGTTTTTTACTCTTTATATCTTTTAGATTTGTTGTGATGTTTTCTCTCGTTTCGAACACAGCTGTTCATCTTTCATAGTGAGAGTGGAACCAGAAGAGTTTCCTGCTGATACGACCTGAAGAAGAAGAAGAAGAAGAAGAAGAGCTCCGGCTGAGACTCACCAACAGACTCGATGGTACTTGGACCTGAAATAGCTCCTCCCACTTCACAGCCCGACTGCGAAGGCTGATGGGAATGTCATTAATCTGCTCATAAACCAAAGTATGAGACGAAGTTGACATTTTGACCCCAGTAAATAAAGAAACACATTAACTTGCTGAGTGTTGGAGCTGTTGACTTGAAGCCAAAGTCTGACTGTGTTCCCTAGAGCAGCTGAACATGGAACCACAACACAGCCACATGTTCTGCAGCTTAGCTCAGATTAAAGGTTAATTAGATTTATTATGGCCTAAATATTAACATACAGAAAGCTAATTATATTAACATGTATGCTCCAAACACCAACAGCTTAGCATGTCCCGACAAATTAAATCCAAAGCGGTGAATATTCTGCCGGCTCTCCAGCGTTCAGCCATCAATCAACATTTATGACTTTGAGTGCGGCACTCCGATTTGCATAAAAGACAACAACCTCAGCAGCCGGCCCAGCGGTGTTTATTTCACCTGAAAGAGTTTGTCAGTTTGTTCTCCCCCACCTGGATCATAATCCTCAATCATACAGGACATGAATATGTAGAGCGCGACTTGGTTTTTCAGATGCTTCAGCTCCCCTGCTGCTGCAGAGTGTGTTTGTGTGCGTTTGATTCAGTTTTATGAACACAAATAAAAATAAAAAAAAGGGTGAGATTCACGACAAAGAAGGTTTTAATGTGTTAAACTCTCTGCAGCAGACGTCTGCTTCCCCTCGAGATGCTTCCTGTTGAGCTCCCTGCGGTCGTCAGATATCTGCAGGTTCGTATTTCACATCGAGTGTTAGAGGAGCTCAATAAAATGTCAATGTTGAGTTATGGAACGCAGCCCTCTTTAAACCACAGATTTATATTTTGTGTGATGATACCACACGATGACTTTTCACTTTTTAGACAGAAGCTGAGAAACCTTCTTGGACGTGTTGCTGTTTTGGTGTTTCAGCTCCGAGTCTTTGCGAGGATGTTTCTGTGATCGCTGTTGCTTGGAGACGGATGACGACTCCTGTGGCACCTGGAGAAAGTTAGACGGTTATATATAACCTGGAGAACGTTTCCACATATAACCTGAGCTGTCAAACATTAGTGGTTGAGTCAGTCCGTCCTTTGACAACCGTGAGGGGACGACCAGCTGTACAGCTAAGCTACCGAGCTTAGCCCGACGACGTTAGCAAGATCTGAAACAATTAATCAATTAGTAGCTCCACTCCACTCTCCACCCACACAGACATCACAGCAGCCACATCGCAGCACAACACCGTCAGAGTGGTGCAGAGAGTGACTCACAGTCGGAGCTCAGATCAGCGGGAAACTCTCCTGGTGGAGCATCAAATATGAACCGCTGTGTCAGAAAATACCTCGCTCTTATCAACAGGGAACAACGAGGCTGTGGACATCTGTGAGGAAGACTCCCAAGGTGCACTGCAGCAAATTAAACATCACCGCCTGACAAGCCGCGCTGCTCAGAGCCGGGCAGCTCTGAGCAGAGGAGAGTCAGGACGGATCCAGACCGTCTGGAGGAGTAAACACCTGGAGTCACAGCACAGCACAGGATTAAAAAGCTGATTTCTCTTCACTCCTGTCGATCAGCCCGACTGCAGCAGCGATCCGGACGTGACCTCCAGGTTCTGTAATGTCGACCGCTGACTGCAGCTGGAGGGGAAATGGACTTTACTACATGAACGTAATGTTACAGAGGAGACAGAGAACCAGAACCAGAACCAGAACCAGAGTTTGATGTCATGTTTCGTCTCGTTCTCTGAGTCATAGCCACAGACGTCCGAACGAACGTCAGCTCGAGTGAACTTTTTGTGAAACATTTGGGACGACGTGAGAACAAAACTCAACAACGTACATGAAAAACTCTCGTCTACGTTTGACTGGGACTGACCGTGTTTGATATTCATCTTTAATTTCACAATAAAATGTGACGTCATCTGAATGTTTACTGAGCGAAGACAGCGGTGAGCTGCATCATGGGAAACATCTTCTGCTTCAATTGTGATGTTTTTGTTTTTTTGACTCTTGAACTTAATGAAACAGTGAATTAAAACAGGAGCTCTTTAATTATAAAGTGATAACTACCAGCAATAAACTGAGGACAGCTCAAGGTTACAAACATTTGGATGTTGCATCATCTTGTTTTGTGTCTCGTCTTCTCCATCCCGTCCTCGTCCTCCCTCCTCACCAGAACCTGCTGTAATGGGCTCAGTGTGGGCCAGAACCTGCATGTAGCGGTTATGGTGGCGGGTGCTGCCAAATGACCTGCATTAACGGCCGTCTGCGCTCTTTTATCTCGTATTAAATTGAATTTTGCCGGCGAAATGTATTCGTTCTCTCATGACATTACATTTGCATTACACTGCAGCTGTTTAACCGATTCTGTTATCGAGGGCGGCTGTATAACGCCAGACGCTTTAACAATGTGTGATTTATGTTTACAGGGGCTGAATAAAATTGCAGGGACATATTGAAACCATATTTCATGTTTTGTCACAGCTTTTAAACCGCGGAGAGTCGCTGTATTTCAGCACATGGGTGACACGCCGCGCTGAAAGCAACAGAGATGTTCGTGTTTTAATTTAAGTGAGTGTCACACAGATAGTCTGCAGGATCCACGCTGGCTCGAACCTGCACAGCTGATTTGGTGGAAAAGTCAGTGGAGCTGAAAATATGAAGCACTTAGTTGATTAGTTTGGGAAAATTAATCTACACGAGTTTCAAATCTTTATAAATTCAAACTTTTAAAGTGTCTTCTCTCTGTTGTCGTGCTCGTGGTCGCCATCATTCTCCATCGTTGTATGTGGTCTTAATGCTAATTATCTGAGCAGATACTGGAGATGCAGACAGGAAACAGCTGGTCAGTCATGTGAGCTGAATGTTCGAGTTTATTCTGCAAATCTATTTCCAGCTGACATTTTGTGCATTAACAGTGATTTGCACAAGACGAACAACAGTTTTGAGAGTCTTTGCAGGGTCTGTTTTGGTTAAACGTGATCACGTGTTCATGAATTAACAACAAAATCATCATTATGACAAGAACATCTACAGAGGAAGGCCATGACATGTGGTTGAAAACATTTTTTGGAGCAGTATTTGGAATGAATACAGCAGCTTAAATGCAACCTAGGATCTTTTTGTGAATGTACCAGAGTCAAACAATACTAAAACCAAAAGCTGTAAAAGTCAGGTGAGATCTGGTGTGGATAGTTGTTGTTGAAGACAGTAGGTCCACCTGAACTGTCCTCCAGGTTACGTCTCATTCACAGATCCACACTTCTCCACTGGCAGGACGGCGGCGAGCGGAACAAGCAGCTGCTAACGTGAGTTGTTCAAAAACCTTCTTTTTAGTAACTCTGTGAACACAAACAATGTTCTCAAAAGTGTCATGTTGTGTCGAGACTTCTTAGTGTTTTAAAAACAGAGATTTTGATGCTAACATAGTATTTGTCTCTAGCACTCCATTGAAAAACCTGAAAACAAAAATACAGTCAATCTTAAAAGTGGCTCTTTTGAATTAATTATGCTTTTAAACGAACGTTTGACCCGATTACATTCACAAAAAGACCCTCGGTTGCATTTTGGCGAGAGTCTAACCTTCATCACGAACACTCGGTCTGATGGGTCTCGATGATGTTCTTGATGATCGGCTGCAGAGTCGTCATGTTCTGGACGGCATGAACCAGTTTGTTGACCTTCGTCCGCGCTGCAAAACAAAGACAGTCGAGTCAGTACGATCAACATCAGGAACATGAAGTCCAGTGAGAGTCGTTACGTGTGTTTGATGCTTCTGGTATCCGTCAGGGACGACTTGTGAAGAAATATCTGTGAAAGAAATGAAACAATCTTCATCAAACAGCTCTGTGGCCTCTTTACAACAGCTAATAATTACAGGGCTTTAAATAAAGCAACAATAACTGGAACAAAGTGCTGCATATTCTGCCTTTGTCCGTCTCTACAAACACTTGCAGGCCTCCTCATCATCAGTACGTGTGGTCTCGACATCACTATCGACTATAATGTGTTGTAATGAAAACCACGTCTTCAGTTTCTCCTCTGAGAGATTCCTCAGTGTTTTTTAATGCATTGGATTATTAGTTCAACGTACAAACTGCTTTGCTTTGAATCCCCCAGTTTGCAGAAAAGTCTATCAAACAACTTAAAAAGTACTTTTTTTCCCGCAGCCGTGTCCCACTGCGACGCTTCAGGCGAGTCTATTATTTATTTTGCTTCCGTTTCTTCCGTCCCACTGAGCCGTCGTTAACACCACGAGGAATAAATGTCCTTCGAATGACTTCACTCGCAGGGGCTCATTCAGACTCATTAAGTCTACATGTCTCAAATCAAACTCACTTGTCTGCGACTGTTTTGAGGAATTTGGGGAGATAATAAGTCAACTTTTTGTCTAGCAGATATAAAAAAAAAAATGCTAATCCTCAGCAAACATTAATTAAACGTTTTATGTTAATCTTTGTTCTCAGACTCCATTTTTATCAATCTAGCAAACAACTCGTCCTGATAAAAATGAAACGCCTCTCTTCAAACAACAACACAGAGTTAAGTTCACCTGGCTAACTATCTCACCTGCAACACTCAGTGCCTCAGAGTGAAGGGTTAGCGGGCGGCTGTGGCTCAGTGTAGAGCCAGCGTCTTGTTATCAGAAGGTCGCTGGTTCAATTCCCCCAGCTTGTCTGCATGACGAAGATACTGAACCCTAAACTGCTCCTCTGCAGCCGTCAGTGTGTGAATGTCTGAATTACTGTAAGTCGCTTTGGACAAAAGCTTCTGATAAATGTAAATGTTAGCATATCGTTACAGGAAACTGCGTTAATCACTAACTGTATGTTCAGTAGGTGTCATGTGATGTTGTGTCTGAGTGACAGCTCACAATCCAGATCCAGCAGGTTGTTTCCTCAGTAAACACCTCGACCTCTTCAGTGGCAGCAGAGCTGTAACTGCAGCACCGTCGTCTCCAGACGTGTCGCGTCGCTAACCTGATATAAATATAGTCAAACATGTTATAGAAGTGTTGGCAGTCAGTCGCGATCTCGACTTAACTTGTTCTTCTTCACAGGAATCCGAGAGGAAAATACAGCGTGCGATATGGAACTCAACATCATATTTAGACTTAAGCTTTCGTTCACACAGCCTGACTCAGTATTATCTCTGTGTCGGTCCGTCTGTTATCTCTGTGGTTGTTTTCATCATCCCTCGCTGTCGTCCTCTCACCACACGGCTACAGAGCGAGCGAGCGAGTGAGCGACAGAGAGAGAGAGAGAGAGAGAGAGAGCGATGGAGGTGAATTGACACTCCACCCTGACTCCTGACGCTCGCCGGCAGAATAACGAGTAGCTGCTCAGCATGCCGGTCACATCGCCTCCACTATCAATGAGTGAGTGAGCGAGCGAGCGAGCAGCAGAGTGACAGAGGAGAGGGAGGGAGAGAGAGAGCGGTGGGAGAACGAGGGGGAGATGGAGAGAGAGAGAAGGAGGGATACTTCAGGGAGGAGAGGGGATGAGAGAGAGAGAGAGAGAGAGGAGGCAACAAGGTGAATCATGGGAGAGGAGA
>OMLP01005681.1:17226-36398 GCA_900302685.1 Spondyliosoma cantharus | reverse complement strand
TGTAGCGAGGGGACTCGGACCAGCAGCATGTGGCCCCGGCCCTGGGAGCCCTCCCTGCTCGGGGCGTTGATCAGGTCCTCCACCATTGCCAGGGTCTCCGGGGTTATGTGGTCTCTCAGGGACGGGGAGGAGGTGAGGGCCATCATGGCCTCGGTGTACTGCTGAATCAGCAGGTAGCTGCGGATCACCATGCTGTGTAGGTGAGGATGTCTGGGACACAGATAGATAAAGAAATAACTTATTATGATGATTCAATTTGATGTGTTTCTTTACCTTAAACATGCAGTGCTCACTGCCAGGACACATGTATAGATTTGATCATCTGCCGGCAGCGCTCTGTGTTAATGATTTCTCAGCGGTGACACCACACTGACCTCTCCAGCAGTGTGTGGACCATCTTCTCGAATGCATCATCGCAGCGCAGGATGGGGCTGGCCACGCCCCACTGCAGGGATCTGCTGTAGTCCCTCAGGCCAAAGTACAGCAAGTCATTAGGAGACTGCACCCCCTGCTGGAAGAAAATAATACCTGACTGAGCCATGATGGGCACTCCAGATGCAACCCAAATAGATTTTTTGATGGTACGTTCATTGGCTGGGGAAAACAAAACTCTCATAACATGTCTTTGTCTGCTTTTTTAAAAACAGTTGCTGCTTTTCGAGACAGAAATCAAACAGTATAAATAATAAATGACAGGTCCACAGTGAAAGAGCAGTATTAGTAAAAGTGAAAGAAGTAAACTGAGAACATCGTTGTTGTGTAGGTGTTCTGCTCTTGAGGCCTGTTTTGGTGAGCGTTAACGCTCCTGCTTTGTCACTGTCGGTTTACGTTACAATCCGAGCCCAACTCCTGACTCACCACCACCTCCACCCTACTACAATTGGTACAGCTGAGCCTGTTAGGGTTACAAAACCGTGACATTTTAATAATGGAATAATTCTATCACTGCATCTCCTGTGAGAACAACCATACTAACTTTTTTCCTTTCCAGCGATTGTAAAACTGCACCAAAACTAGTGTGGAGCTATAATAATGAATCTCACTGCATGAAGTCTAATCTGAAAGCGGAGCAAATGCTTCCACTTAATTATTTTGGGTCCTCTGAAATGAGGCAATGTCCACTTGCAACAGTCCTGAATATTATGCAGTTTTTTTCCCCAATTCAAAAGAAAAGATGAGAGGGATCACTATTTTTTGATCTGCTTTACTGTCTTGTTAACTGTCACGGTTGGGGAACTCTAAATATCATCATCCAGACAACGTCACTGTGCATTCAGCTCAATATAATCTGACCTTCACACCCCTCCTCTGCTCTGATACTCCTTGGAAAATAACTTATTAAAGATCTGAACCCCTTTAATCGAGTAAGTGTTAACATAATTGTGACCAGACACATAATGACCTAAAAGAAGACCAAATAAAAATTCTGAGGACTCAATAGCACCATACAGTCATAGTGTGCAGGAGGTGTCACAAGCAGAAATATGTTTTAAAAAAAATGATAATTTGAAGCGATTCTAGCCTTTGTAGCGAGCAATGCCCACCTCTCTCTCAACATGTTTCCTGTCTTCTTCTACAAATGTCAAATGAAAGCAAAAATAGCAAAACAACCTTTCATTTAACATCTCAACAGTCAGTGAGGATGACGTCCCCTCTCCCGTGAGTGTAATTGCAGTTTTAGGACACCGGGTGGAGCGACTAAACCACAATTGTGACGAACCATGAAGTTTTGATTCAACAAAAGATAAGATATAAGGCAGCTCAGGTAACAAACTATCCCTGTCTGACTTGCATCGAACAATACCTCTTACACGTTTAGTGTTGTCTGATTTTTAACATCACAAAATAATTAATAAAGTATTTGTGATTTTCGGGGGTATTTTTTGCTATTAAATCAACACTCACCAGACTTTCTTTGGAGGGCCAGTGAACTTCGTTGTGGGTGCTGATGCGGGACTGGCGGGTCTGCAGTGTGTACGGGAAGCAGCTGACCTGCAGGACCAGGAGGTTCATGGCATCGAGGACTTCCTGGCAGTTTACCACCCGGTCGGCCAAACCCTGCAGCTCCCCGTGGCACACAGAGCCCGACAGAGCACTAGAAAGGGAGGAGGGCAAAATGTTTGAATGCGTGACGGATATTCTAGATTCCTAGATGTTATGGACACAAGTCAGGTTTGCAATGGCTTTTGATTTGCTTTGTGAACTGTCCAGTGTGTTTTAGATCATTCCTAAGATCCTCTGGGAAACAGGAAGCGATTTATTTTATGTTTCTGTTATTGAAAAAAAATAATCAGTTTAGGTTTAAAGAAGCAGAAGATCCTTAAAACTAAAATGTAAAAAACATCTTCCATCACTGATCAAAACAGGAAACTGAAAGTATCTGACCTACATTTGAGCAAAATTCAAGGTAACAGATACTCTGTGCTGTATCTGTTTTGACTTCCAGGCAGCTGTTCTCCTCTCTCCACTTTAATCAGTGCCTAAAAAAGGTTCAAGGCCACGTTTGCAGCCATAACAATCATCTTTCCCACAGCACAGAGCAAAATGTCATCAGCAACTTGTTTCTGAAGGAGTCTTACCTCGTGAGGTCGACGTGGGAGTTGTCGTGGATGAGGACAAACAGCGTGTAGGGGTTCTGTTTGACTTTCCTCATGAAGGCCTCCATCTTGGCGTGAACGTCACCGTCCAGACGCACCACGTACTTGTCAGATTTCTGAAAGGCCGAAGAGGCGTCTTCGATTCCCAGGTCCACAAGCACTCCTGAGCAAAGCACAGAAAGAAAAAAAAACGTTTTTCTACAAAGTTTTGATAATATGTGATCTGGGCAGGTGGAAAAGTCATCCGTGGACACAAACCTGATTGTCTGATGCGCTGCGCTGTCTGGTGTACCAGAATGTGAGATGGAGGGACCAAAACGAGAAAGTCCACTTTACAAAAACGGCCCAAATCAAGATTCTGGGTCCCTGAGTCAGCGATGGAGCAGACTTGAGAAAGGAGGCTCCGGGCAACACTCAGCTGGGTCGGGTAGATCTGAAAGACCTTGGTCAACAGCTCTGCTACAGGGGGGTAAAGAGGGAGATGCATGCAAGTACACGCATTAATATGGGTATTAATTTAATGTGCAGCAAATGAAGAATGACCTCAAGCAATACAAACATTTGAAAATTGCAGAATATCGCCAGCAATGACAAATATTGATATGAATGTATTGAGAGAATCTGCCTATAGTACAGTTAGAACTAAAGCATTTGATGCATTTAATAAGAGTGTGGTTATGGTCTGACTGGGATGGCAGTAAAAAGAGGCGTACAAATAAATCACCCTAGGGCTGAGCAGACTAACGATATACACTATAAGAAGAAGTATATGTCATGACGTTTTTCGCTGCCCAGCAGCATAGACAGCGAGCACGTCGGAGAGCAGTCTGACCTCTGTCTGAGGGCGGTGACATGCTGGCAGCCTCCTGAGAGTGGATGTAGTCAGTGACATCGCCTTGAAAGGGCTGGATGACCTGTCCCTTCCGTCGCCGCTGGTATCGCACCAGCTGTTTGTCCAGATTGTCCCCTGAAAAAGAAACAGTCACATCACATCACATCTTGCAGTTGTTGTTTTTTTTCTTACTTATTACAAGCAAGATGCACCTTTGATTGCATTTTTGGGGGGTTTTGTTTGCTTCTTTTTACAAAGTCTTAAGTTAATCAAATGTTGTTATTTTGTTATTTTTTTCAGCCAGTTTAAACTAAAATATCTACGTCATCAATGAAATCACATGCGTATGTACGAAGTAACTGACAGCAGTGAATTCATTATTATCACTCATCCATCCGTTTTATCAGCTACGAAACCATAAACAGCTGCCGTGTGGACGCAGCACTCACCTAGTGAGGTGGTTTTGAAGTGAGATGCCAAGATGCTGACTTTCCCTGTGATGAGTTCGTAGCTGATTTCCTTCAGAAACTCATTGGTCGTGAGCATTCCTTCAGCTAAGGCCCGTGCTTGGTACTTTCCTGTGTCCAACACGTTAATAAAAAACGAGATTATAACACTCATATTGTGCATACGTAACAGCCAGGTTACGTGATTGCAGATAATGAAGCGGCGCTCACCCAAAACAAGCACGCAGAACTCGTTGCCTGTCATCTTAGAGGCGCATATAATGACTACATATGTGGGCAGGCACTGCTGGTGGTGAGGGCCCTCACTGAGAGAACGGAGTGACTCTGAGATGCCCTCTCCCAGAGAGCTATGGGTAACCACGACCTGGACGCTGCCCCCAGAGACGCTGGCTTCCAGCCGAGCCAACCAGGGCAGCTGGGTCGGGGAGATGGCGGGACCCCCGGGGCAGCACAGCATGGCCTTCAGAACGATCTGTTCCAGCTCCTCCCTCAGAGGAATCTGCTCTGAGCCTGTGGGAGAGATTTAAACATGATGGGTCATTTCCTTGGAAAGTGCACTTTAGTTTCAGCTCAGTCGTGCAGGTTATGTAGAATATTAAATGTTGCAAAATAAACATCAAAGCAGGATATTTGTTTTGCCAGTGACGTTTCTGTTTAAATAAGACAGCAGCACCTCCAGGTCATCCACCCCCACTATCCTGTGTGCTTTATAACAGCATGCATCCAACATGTACGTTAAGCTTTCAGGGACGGTGAGGGTGTGTGTTTGCCGCTCACCTAAGCGTGCAAGATACTGTAAAGTGAGCAGGATCATCGTCTCCACGCAGAGAAGCTGGCTGCTGTTGAGGCCCAGCATCTCCAGGGTTTTCTCCGTCAGCTGGCTGCTCTTATAGCAGCTGACCAGCAGGGGGCTCACCACTATGTCCCCAACATTCCCATAGAAATAAGGTAAAGTGCCATGCCCTGAGGAGGAAAAAGAAACATGTGAGAAACATATAGGAGCCTCAAACAACAGCTTAATGTTTGAATTGTGACACATTCAATTTGTTAGTATGAAAACGTTGCTTTTCTAGTATCTAAACACAGCAAACTGAACAACAATGAGAAACAAATTAAAAAAAGAGATGATTTACAAATTGTTTTGATACCCATGTACGATTTTCTGCCTGCAGAGTGATATAATGTAATATTATTGTCAGTTTAATTAGCGCTATGCATGACAAACTACTTGTAGGCATTGTAAATACACCAAAACCCACTGGAACTGAACCGACTTCTATGATGGAAACATTCATATAATTTGTTTAAAAAATTGTTACGATGACCGAAACTTTATTATTTACTCGATGATTGATACTGTTGTGATATGAACTGCAGGATGACACTTAATTGGCAGTGTGACAGAGGAGCAGATGAGTGGAGTGAGGCTCGTACCAATGAGGATGACAGGGCGAACTCCTGAGGAGCTGAGCAGGTTGTCGGGGACGATGACGGTGTCTCCAGCATTGACGGGCTGAGGCTGAATGATTCCTGGTACAGGCACCTGAGGCGACGACACTCCTAATACAGAACCTAGAGGGAAGTAAATCACACGTTAAAAAACTTTAACCAGAGTTATCATAGTTTTGTGTTTTTCACAGTTTTTTATTTTTTTTTTATTTTGATTTCATTTATAATTTTTGTTGTCAGTTAAATTCAGTCTAATTTCAGTCAGTTCCTAGAGAGAGTTTGATAAATTTAGTCTAGTTTAAGTGTTTTTTTTATTATCACATGGGTCGCATTTGTGAGAGGCAAGATATAAGATACAATACAAACACACCACCTCATGAAAACAATTGACTCACTGTCATGCAGACATCCCAATCTCAGTGCTTACTGTGCAGACAAAGTTTGACCAAAGACTAAAACAGTTTCCTGTGTATTTTTATATCAGTCCAAATTAATTTCGGTTTCTTCTTAATTCAGTTTTCTTTACTTCAATTTCAGTTAAACATACAATATTCTACATGACTATGTATGTTATGTGTAACGTAACGTAACATGAATAAAACTAACATGACAGAGTCACATCAGATGGATTTTTATTTGCGATGACAGCTGTTCAAGATCCCTACATGCTGTTTGAGAGACACGTAGCTGCAGATATTTGATACTAAGTACTAAACTAAAATGTTTTTTCCACGTGTAGTTTTAGTTTTTTAAGCTAACTACAGTAACCTTGGTTTCACATGTCAGTGTTTCTTTACGTTAGCAGGTAAACACTGCAGTGATATTTGGGGTGGTTTAACTGCCTCCACAGGGCTGTTACAAATGAAAGAATAAAAATCAGGTCAGACGATTAGGTTGAAGTGATGGTTGTATGTTTGACCATGATTACATGACCAGGCACAAATCTTCCTTGATCATCAAAGAATTTCTGCCACAAACTCTCCAGCTCTATCTCCATGGAGACACTTGGTGAATCATCCCTGACAACAAGGGATGATGTGTACTCCTCCCCAAACCAGAGGGAGCAGAGGGCTGATAATCGACACAGTCTATGCAGAGACACACTTCTGCACACGCAGTGAAACGAGCTAAAATAGAAGATCACATAACATGCAAGGGTGAATTTACAGCTCATCTCTAACCGACTGTGGCAGAAATACATTTCAGCTCAAAGAGCCGTCCTGGACTGACCTGGAGAACAAACTATCGGCCGGATGGCTGGCACAGGGACGGCTGTCGGTGGGACAGGTACCAACGAGTTAGGGTGCCAGCTCCGGTGACGCTTCTTTGGAGGCCCCGAGTTCATGGCAGAGGACACTGATACATGAAAAACAGACACAGAGAACAACATCAATACAGATAATGTAGCAAAAAGAAGGGAAATAGAGGTAGTGAAGGTAAAACATACCCCCCTTCGAAAACGCTATGACTTTATTTTGTCTTAAGAGTGAAGGTCTTACCAGGACTGTCTCCTAAGTCAGCAGTGCGATACCCCTGACTTTGAGGCCCTAAAGAGACCTGGGAGGGGCTCAGTAAGGGAGGACGCCCGTCAACTCCTAGACCATTTGTTGGCCCGTTCACCCTCAGAGCTGTGGGTACTGGAGACGCAAACCATACACGTAAATACACAAGAAATAGTAAAGATTTTATATTTTACTACATTAATAGCATTCAGGGGTCAACCTGTCCACCTGTCAAATTCATACTCCAAACAAACAAATAACTGCGGCTAACTTGCAGCTGCCGTTAGGTGGTCAGCTCAGTTAGCTGTGCAGCTAGTGGGCTGGACTGGGAGCTCGGAGCAGTGGAGAAATATTGGGGGCTAGCTAGTTAGCATCCTAACTTCAGTTAAAAGATCTCTGCAACAATACACATACATAAAAACATCTATTTCTTCACGTTGTGTTGAAAAGAAAAAGTTTATTTTTGTATATTCTTCCATTCAAATTCGTACATATTGCACCTTTAAAGGTATACATAACATATTTTTTAGTTCCCACTAAAGCCGAGTGATTTGAACCCTGACACGACGTATTTAATGGTTGCAGAAACAACCATTAAATACGTAGACACAGGTTTGCTCTAAATTACATATTAACATCAGCGTGCTAACATGCCTAATTAAAATTTGGACCTGATGATGGCGCTAGTGGTGAATTAATTTGACCACCAAGATTTTAAGTATTCATCCTTTGGAAACTTTGAATGTCTCTATATATAAAAAAAAAATAAAAAAATCATGACAATCCATCCAATAGCTGCCGTCACTACAGCCATGGCTAAGCCACTTGGCTAAGAAATGAAAAGAAGCTAATTGACGCATAAATAAAATGTAAAATTAAACATATTTCAACAACTGCAATTGTCAGCAGAGTCTGAGATTTATAGATAAAAATGAGTCAGTACAAGTCAGAAAACAATAACATATTGATTTCCTACGCATGAACGTCAATTGCCAATGACCACAGTGGACATCTTCCAATCTCATATATTCACTATGTTTGCAATACGTTTAAACATTGATCGCGAGTGCTATGCGTCCGCATCGCGCTTGCTTGTCAATATCACAACATTTTAAAGGGGCTAATGGATAGCAAGGCCTTAGAAAGTCATTACAGCATTCCTTCCTTCAGTATTGATTTGTGTGTGTACGAGGGCTAGAGAGTGTCTGTGTGCAGGCCAGGGCAGATGTTAATCTTGGCTCCGTGGTCAGCGATGAGTCAGTCTTATGCCGAAAGTGTCAAAGCCTGGATGAGCCCGAAACTGCACGTGGAGTATGTAATTGTGTGTGTTTCTATAATACAGCCAGTGTACAGCATAAAGCCGAGGGGAAATAAATCGATAATGTAATTGGCTGGTAAAACAACATGAAAATTCCAGGGGGATCTGAAAAAGAGCTTCACCTATCGGGAGGGTCTTGTTTCCAGGTGTGGATGTCAGAGGTTTGAGGAAACTGGAGTCTCTGCTGAGGTCCTGGCTCCCGAAAAACACAGAGGTTGCTTGAGTCACTCTGGTCGGCGGAGAATCTGGAGGTAAAAAACAAGATTTAGGAGCTTATCATAAAAAAACATCTATAACTCAACATCGTCCTGCCAAGATGGTGCTTGATGTTCCCCTTGTCCTTGAACTGGCTACAAATCTTTTGGGATCTTTGGCAAAATTGCAAAACTGCAAAAGTTAAAATGTTGCTCCTGTATCCAATGTCCACTGCACAATACAAACAAACCATAACTCCTGATTCCATTAACCATTTCAGGGCAAATTCAGAGCAGGGAACCGTATGTCATCCTGTATGACCTCTTCAGGAGCAGGATGTACCTGGAGGTGGCAGACGACGAGCCCTACAGCTCTGCTGTTTGACACCTTAAAGTGTGAGATCTCAGCTGACAGGCAGCTTCCCGGTTCAGAACAAATCGATAGCATAAGCCTGGGAGCTTTTTTCAATCAAAGAGGGAACAGACGCTCCCGTTGTGCGAGGTCAGAGAAGAACAGCGTCTCCCTGAAGAGAAGCAGGATCTGCCTCTTCATCGTGTGACATTATGCTTTTAGTTTACCTGAAGAAATGAGTCAGGGCTTTATCGTATTACACTGTTACAATTTCTACGTGTCATGACGTCAATGACAGAAAGTGAAAGAATTAAGTCAATCTAATACAGGTAAATAGATATCATCATAATCAATCATTTTTTCTATTACAGTTTTTCTGAAATTGTATGGATACATGTAACAAATAAATTAGTTGTTTTTTTTTCTTTTGCAGTTTTCTTTCCACTAGTCTGAAATAAATGTTAACTAACCAGTTTATGAAGAAACAATGTTTTTGTCTAGCTTCAACTTGTTCTCTCAAGAAGGAGTCTGGCCAAATATATACAATTTTCCCATTAGGCAAAAAAAGTATTACAATGTGACACTGAAGCCAAGACACTACAGGTGAATAGGGTAAAAAAAAAAGTTGTAGTTTTGGAGAAGAACAAGCTGTTCTCAGAGGAAAATAAATATAAACAAAGTAAAACAGTGTGAAATTGCGTTGTGGTCTAAGCATGTTGGCTTTTTTATCTGATACATGTTGTTTTATTTAGATTGCCTCTGGCTTTCAAATTAAACACCCTCAGGGTGTATTTTGGACATTTTATTTCCACGAGTTTAAAAGGGGAAGTGCTATGGAAGCAAAATGGTGCAAAACTTTAAAATTGACCATTGCATGAAAAAAGACAACATATTTTTGCCTGACATGCCTGGCCCTTAAGATGCGTTCTGTAAAGAAATATGCTAAAACACATAACATTTCACTTTTATCGGACAAATAATACGGTATGACATCTGCAACAGCTGCTTAACACAAAAACAGTTCTTTTTAGTATAGAACTATACTGAAAATGCGTTTTACAATTGATGAGATGTAACCAGAATAAACAGCAAAGCCTCAAATCAACAGAGAGCGATGAAACACAACACACACAAACACCCCTTTAACATGAACTGAATTAACAGCTGAGTGCTTCTAGTGTCAGACCATGCTCACGTAATACATTTCAAGGGGTTAACCACCATCACCCGTCTCTACAGCAACAACACGAAGCATGAACCAACAGATACAATGCCTCCTGTCCTGGAGTGTGAAGTCTCACCTGAGAGGGAAAAGGGAGAGGAGCTGTGTCCACTGGTGCCGCCGTTTTCTTTACTGCTGAGAGACGAGGAAGAGCTGGGCTTCGACGTTGACGCGCTGCTGGAGAACTGGCGGGATTTACAGTCTGCGAAGGCGCAAAGAGAAGCAAAGCTGTCATATGCAGTATGTGATGGCACATCATCGTAAAGGCTGGCCTTGAAATTATATGAGGCAATAGGAAAGAATGTGCGACAAAATCAAATATTACCATATTTCTGACCAAATACCTGGATATGGAAATTTACGACCATACTGTAGGGAAGACCATATCCACAAGAAGCCATTTGTGAATATGGTCTAGGTGGAAAGCTCAAATGCTTGATGATGTTGCGCTGCTACGTTCCAGGTTACAAGTTTTATAAACATAAGGAATCAAAATTGTGATCATTTCACCGTTTCTGACTGAAAATATGATGAATAATGAAAATCTGGAGGGACAACGGGCCACATTTGAAGGTAAAACAACATATTTGACAACTCGTTAGCTAATGTTAGCATTCAGCCACTTACCAGCTAACGTTATCGTTTTATTGCATCCGTCAGTTTCACTTCCTGGTTTGAATAAAGGTGTCCAAGACGTGGGATGATATTTTAGGATGAATTTAACTCCTTTCCTATCGTATATTGTAACATGTATCAAAGAATAAAGTTAGCTAGGACGTGGTTGGATGCTACTATTAGCTGTTGTCGGTCAGCTGTTGTTAACAGAAGTTAACTTTATCAAACATGTTGTTTAACCTTTAAATATATAAATGTCCCTCCAGATTGTTACAGTCCATTGTCTTTTCAGTTGCTGATCAATCAGAAAGATGGGAAATGATAACAACTAGTCGGATTTGGTACCTTTATGTAACTTAACCTAAACCCTAACACTACGACATTTGAGCTTCACACCCTGAGCCTGATGTCAGAGGAAGATGGCCGCCGAGTATGGTCTCATAATAATAATGACAATTTTTTTTTTTTGATAAATAACATTTGTCATGTGTAAATAAGGATGAAGTGGGTAAAAGACAAGTATTAGAACAAGTAGAACATTCTGGTAAGTGCTGAAAATGACGTCATTGTGCTGTAATGCAGCGGTTGACACCTTAATAAGACGACACTTGTGCTATATCACGAAATAACGACATCCAAAATAAAAATGATTTACTCATATCATGATAATCATATAATATTGATATATATTTTCAATAGAATTCCCACAAATGTGAAAATGCAATGGGAGCAAGCAGAATCTGGTGAACAAGATGTTTTTTCAGTTTCTAACTTACTTGTTGAGATCTATGCTTTTAAGGATTTTGGTCTTAAATTTGTGACTCGTTCTGTTGAATAAGCAAGTGTGACACAGGCAGAGAAATAAAAAGACTGGGATTTCGTTTGTGTTTTTACCTTTCCAGCAGATGAGGGGTCCTTTGCACAGAGCACCCTGAGAACTCTTCACCAGGTAGTATTTTAAGTGCTTCTGCTTCTTGGGCTGGGTGGATAATTTTAGGTTGATGTGGTTGGAAAACTCGGTGAAGTATCTGAAACCCTTTTCCCCACAGCCCACACAGTTTCCTGAAAAACCTGCGGGTGATATGACAGAAAGCAAATTATTATATTAGTTTTTGACAAACCTTATTTACGGTCCAGTGCAGCTGTATGCAGCTGTATGCTCTATGCACAGCGCAGGCTGACAACAAGGGCTTAAAACGATACTGATGGCTATCTGCCTCCTCCACTCTTATCTCGGAGCACGAGGGGCACACTGACCTAAAAGTGCATTTTTCCCATTCTCGTCAGGCAAAAAGCGGCGGTCCACGGCGCACACCAGGATGTGCTCGGGGACGCTGGGGGACTTGGCACCAACCAGCTCGAAGCCTGCTGGGACTTCGATGGGCTCTGTTGCTATGGAGACCAGGCGGAGGTCCTTGCCGGCCTGACAGAACCCTGAAGGGAGGGAGAAGAAGAAACAGATGAGATATTGGATGAAATAAAGAAGTTTAATAACTGTATTTAATTTGAACTACAATATAAAGATGTGGTGTTTTGACAGTTATTATGAAGGCTTTTCTGGGCATGGTGCTGACCATCCAGTGTGCAGCAGCCGTCAGGTACAGGGGTCTGCAGGTAGGGAAGTGGAGGGCTGCTGCTGTCCGAGTCATCATCGTCCTCCAGCTCCTCTAGATCATTGGAAGAGTGGCCGTTCATGAGCTCTTGGCTCGGCGGCTCCCTTCTGTGCAGGTCAGCTTTCGGCTTCATGTCTGAAGGACGTTTGAAATCAAATTTCAATTTGATGTCGATTACAGAACAGCGTAATAAAAGACGAGATCTTGTTTTTTTTCGTGTTTTCCTACCTTCCATGTTACCAGCATATGGCTCCGGATCGAGGTAGAGCTGTGTGAAGATGGGCTGTGGATCTCCACTGCTTGAGCGCAGCGACGCCTCAATAGAGTTATGGAGAGCCTCTTCAAATCGAGCAGACTTCAGCTGCCCGGCGTACGAATTCCCCATTGTCTGCGAGAGCGAAGGGAAAAGAGCTGGATGTTCAGTCGCAGTACTGTTTGTCACGATGCACTGATTGGTTATGCTGAATGTAGTCATACAGAATAGCAAAGACAGCGAAATGGCAACAGCTGTCTCACACAAATACCTGACAGCTCTCCACACATTAATGCTTGGGAGACTTGGGTGACACGTGGGTCTGGAGTTTGTTTTTGTGTCAGTTTTTTTACATCTTAAAACAAGTCCCCGTCATCTTCAGTTGTTTAGGAGAATGCTGCAATGCTGTCTTTCTGTGAAGCTCCAAAAATGTTTTGTGGATGATGACGTGTCACCCCAACTTTCCAGCGGCATGGGGGTGAACTTATCCTTTAATTAAAAAAGTCCGCCTTCTTCTACTAAAATGGATTGCTAGAACAAAAAAAATGCAATACAAGAGAAACCAAAAAAAAATCAAGTAAATGCCTGCAATTACAAGTATATTTGCATTTTAGGAGCAGGAGGTGCAGGATCAGCTATGTCAAGGATGATATATTAAATCCCTAAATGTATCCCTTTTCCCATCTTAAGAATGCAGGCAAACAATGATTTGTTGATTCTTCAAGTAAGAATGCTGAATCTTCTTTTCTTCCAGCATCTTAAAATGTGAAGATTTCCTAGAATGACTGCAAACAAAACATCGTCAGGTTTCTGACTGTTCATCAGACAAAACTAACTATTGCAGTACTTCACATGGGGCTCTGGGTAATTGTGGTGGCAGATTTTATCTATCAGCTCTATCAGCCAGTTAGTAATGAATATTGGCACCCTGCTGTGTGGTTTGATATTGGTGCTATCCGTCCCGTGATACATTTTCCAGGTTAACCAGAGGCTACTGCATTAATTGACTCTCGCAAGCACCATGTAAGCTCGCAGACGCACACACAAGCAGAGATTTTTCTCTATGTCAGCGCAATCATAATGGCCAAGGCCAATGGCTTTTTCCAGTCTTTTTTTGGCTCTTTCGCCTTCTGTCACTGCCTGCTCTGCCCCCATGCCCCCCTCCGCCCCAGTGTCCACTCAGTGACATCTGGCAGGGTCGGCCATGTGGGCCCGAGGTTGGATGGCTCTCTGGTGGCAGGTGGCAGCTGGACAGAGGGCCAAGCACGCCGTCTCAAAGGACAGAAGAAAGAAAGCAATCCTAATGCGGTGAAAAGGCAGCACTGACCAGTGCCTCTCCTACATCACGGTGTCCATTCATTACACAATGGAGCTTCCTACTCAAACTCCCTCTTTTTCAATTTGTTTCACAACATTTCGCTGTTTTTAATACCGAGGCCGTAATTAAGGGTGTTCAAGCTGTGTGGGGCCGATAGTCGAAAGGAAAATAAAGGGAGTTTTGGCTTCTCTCCTGACACATAAGTTTGGCCAGAAATGCCTTCAATGTTTGTCCTTGGACTACATTGGACTGGTGCAGGCCAGAGCTGTGGTTCATCAACACTGGAGCAGCCAAGTGGAGGCCAGGTTGAAGATTTCAGCTGTTTGGGAACAAGTCCTCTTTCATGTCTCACAAAGATCCTGCACAGCTGTTGAAACACTTACATGACAAGGTTGTGTTGTAGCATAATTTCAATGATAGTCAGTTATATAACTGGCCAAACCCTGAGCTCAGAGTCTAGCAGTGATTTAAAAAGAGTTGTTGAGTTGCTGCTGATGTGACGGACCTTTTAAACACATTATTGTTTCGTGAAACGGTGCACGAAGGCCAAATTAGAAATGCAGCTGGCACGATGCAAAACACAACTGAAATAATTAAAGCTATTGAGCACTTAAAAAAGGTTTATTTTTTAATTAAATATCACTGGATTTGTTAATTATGACTACTTTTTAAAAAAAATCATTAGGGCTACCTAACAATTTATTTAAATATTGATTCATCTACAGATTTTGTTCTTAAATAACTGATCAGTTGTTTTGTTTATAAAATGTCAGAAAGGAGTGAAAAGTGTCCAGCTCAGACAAATATTTTGTTTTTTATGACCAAAAGTCTAAAACCCAAACATCAGTCAGTTTTCTACCCGATATCACAAAAAACAGAAACTCTGAACTGATTATAAATATAGTTGACTGTTGTTTTTGTTGACAGTCTAATCGATTAATCGACTTGTCATTTCTTCCGTAAAATTTGTGAACATATTTCACAGGCAAAATCTACGTGTTGCAACATGAAAGTTACAGGGTATTCATTTAGCTGAAATACAGTTTTGTGTGGCCACCTCTATCAAGCTTTTGTGTGTTTTTCCTTCTGAACAGATGCAGCTTTCGGCACAATCTCTTCAAAGTCCTAATACTGAAAACGATGCTGTGTTTATGAGCTAAGAGAGAAATTGTTTCTTTGTTATTAAGCCGATTCTGAAGTACAGTTTCACCAGTTCATCTACACGCGGCATTTTGTTGAGGCAGTGATATTTCTGTTTGATGTAGTCTCAAAAAGGCCGACCCTAATCTTGAAATGTCGACTTTATTCTCCACTTTTTACTAAAAAACATCCTCCTCTAATTCTTTATCCTCACTGCTGAGCCTAACACTCCTCTGTAGTTGTTGCACTCATCCAGGATAAGAATAATATGAATATATCATTATGTCAGTCATTTAACAAACCCTGAACCTTTTTTAATTTGGCAATAATGGGCTTGGTTGGAATAAAAGTTGGAGATGCCTTCCTCCTCCCAATGCTCACCTTGCCCACACCTGGACAGGTTCCAGATCCCATGTTTACCTAACAACCTTCCTGGGGAGGAATCTGACGAACCCAGACAAAAGACAAGATTAACAGTGCTTGACTGTGCTGTCACAGAGATAAGAAGCTTAACAGAATGAACCTACAGTATTTCTTGCTTAGCTGATGGAGGAAGGCGGCTGCACAGAGAAACAAAGATAGAGAGGGTAAATAGTGCCTGAGGGGCGTTTTTTTTTTTAAAGCGGACGCTGCCTGTTCGATTGTCAAATCAAAGGAGGCTCCGGAGGGCCTCTTTGGCTGGCTGACCCTCAAGCCTCAATGGACACATTTGTCATTAACCTCGCGCGGGGCCGGAGGTGAACACAGAGAATGACCTTTTATCACCTGCGCGACTTAAAACAAAGCCCAACTGCGGCGGAGGTCGCTTAACGGGTGTTTCTGGGGTGTTACTCAGGTGGTTGCTAAGGTCAGCTGCTGTGGCAGGGGAGGGGGGTTATTTCAGGTGAGTCAGTGACTGCAGCCTGCTTGATGGATTGTCAAACGTAAGGAGCGTTCTCTACCGGGGGGGAAGAAGCAGTTTAATGTTCATGGCTGAAAGAGGGCCTCCATGTCACTGAGTGGAGGCTTTAAAACTGCCTCTTAGATGCTCAGTCAAGGCCATACAGCTCCTGGGTGGAAGCAACAGATTGTATGAATGTGACCCCAGGTCAGCATAAACTAGCCTAATCTCCACTCAGGGGATTTGAGACGGAGAAAAAATATGAGATGGCAGACACTCTGAACTCACGGCTGCATTTCCAACACATGAGCTTTGCATTTAAAAAACAATAAGGTGACTTACGTTGTAGGATTGTTCCCAGGCGTGAAGGGACTAGTTCACCTCTGCTACATGCTGGATCGCTACCACTCAGCAGAAACCTTCAGCAAGCACATTTCACTCAGCGCTTCGAGACCTGGAGGAGGAGAAGGGAGATCTTAAGTTAGGTCACTGACGAGGATACAATGTAACACAAACGTCACATTTCATACTTCCTGAAAGATAAGCTGTAGCCTGTCGGGGCTAGATGTTCTCTCAGCAGCCAGTATGTTACAATATATGTTTGGGTTTTAACCTCAATTCATTAAAAACTCAACAAAAACAGAAGTATTATTTACTTTGGAAAATCATTGCAATAGAGCTGAAAGGTAAGGGAAAAAAAATCATCACAATGCATATTTTCACTGAAAAAACATTTAAAGTCTTGATGATGTGACATTTGTTTGGGTCTTTTCTGAATGAACATCTTTTTGTTCAACCAGGAAGACTGTGCAGCACTATGGTGCTTCTTTATAATGGTGCTCTGTGACACATTTTACGATTTTGGTGACACACTATTTGCTATTTTCCTAATATTTCGATTAGTTATTCAGCCCAATGCTGAAAGGACTATTTTTGTTTTTTATTCATCAACATTTGTAATAAAAGTCGAATTAATCTTGTCCAATAAAGGTTTCATCACTTGAATCCAGCAAAATAAGTCTGTAGACCTTGGTAGTATACACGAATATCCTGCAAGATAAAACACAATGTTGAGGTAGTGTACTACTGAATGGAAAGCCAAGAACACAAGCTGTTTTCTGAAATGCTACAGATATTCTGGCACTGCAGGTCACCACAATCTAGAGAACATACCCATTTACAAAATAAATGGGTGCACTTATGGCCACTCAAACATTAAGAGCGGCTCCAACCGTGACATATGTACTCACTATTACGGGCCTAAAAAGGGTGCCATTTGATACCAGGGCCCCGGGGCTATTTTCATAAAAACACAATTGGGTTCTTTTAGTTTGTAGCTGCCCTCGCTGCGCAAAGTCACTTCACTCTGAATGGAACTGCTGGTTACTTTGACCCTTTGACAAATGATTGTTTGCCCACTCAAGCTCTGATATAACATAAGCAAAGTTCCCCTTCTAAACACTGACTGTCACAATCTACCCCGTCTTCATTTTCTGACTGTCCGGTGCTATTCATGCACTCTGGTCTGGGGTCCAAGTCCTTCACGCAGCAAGTGGTGTACATAAGCTGGTCCAACTTGCATTCACTGGACCTTATTTTGTGAATGATTAGCCAGCTTGACACAGCCACTCAGTGTTCAACTTAAAAATGTCAATATGTCAGAAACTTCCACTCTTTCACCTTCTAG
The DNA here is from genome assembly GCA_900302685.1 of Spondyliosoma cantharus. Taxonomy (NCBI): domain Eukaryota; kingdom Metazoa; phylum Chordata; class Actinopteri; order Spariformes; family Sparidae; genus Spondyliosoma; species Spondyliosoma cantharus. The sequence continues at coordinate 18,959 of OMLP01005681.1, read as the reverse complement.
GTGACTGAAAATGACATTTAAGATAGAGGACAATGCCATCAGAATTCAATGTAGCATTGATCACGTGAAATGTATTATTCTAGCTAACGCAACTCCATGCACTGGGTGTTGCCAAACAAAGGGAAGAATCTCAACCACAGGTTTCCCTGCTAATTACCCAGAGTCTTGAAATATTTTGATGCTTATCTAGTCGCGAGGGGTAGACGACCCAGAAGGAGACGCAGATGGCTGCCGAGATGAAGGAGCCATAAACCTAAGAGATCAACATGAACCCAGCCCGGGGTGCTTATTAAGGTCCTGTTTTTCCAGAAATCCTGTTCGAGTTAAAGTTTAGGCTCACCCGCTGGTTTGGTCTTTCACTCATTAAAGGCACATTTTCTCACGTACAGCCTGAGTGCAACTGGACACGTGCATACCCAATATCTGTAAATCATGCACTCCCTGTAATATACACAGCCCAATATATGCACATATGAAGATTTCATTAATTCCAGAAATATATATGTCATTTGAGTATCTTTAAACAGTCATCCGTGCTGTCTGTGCTGATATCATTGCTTACATTTTACACTAAAGGCTGGAATCAAAAAGGATATCAGCCTCATATTTCTCTGTACATCCTCGTTTTATTCAAAAATAAAAAAAATATTTGTAATTAGTAAGGATTGGAAAGAAAAGATCGGTAAGTTCACGTAAGAATATTGTTGATTAATGTTAATGTTCGAGGACAATTGTGGTGATTTAAATCCTTACACATGGTGTAAATCAAACCTTACATAACATTTATCTTACATATTGTTTTAGATTGTGAACTCTTTTCCAAATGAGCTAATCTTACTTTCAGCCCAACCTTTTTCCTTTCTCTCCAGTCCCCCTTTTGTTTCTCCCTCAACTGGATAATTACATTACTGTTTTACAATAGAGGCAGAGAGGCCGGGTTAAACTTGCCTTTTTAACGTGGTCAACGATTTGAAGAAATCCCTCTATAATATTTTCTCCATTCCTTAAAAATATTTTGAGAAATAGAGGTATGAAGATGTTGATACCGTCCAAACAGCTAAACTTGACGCTACAGAGAAATTAAAAGAGTGATTTGTTTGAAAATACAAAATGAAAGTCACCCCCTGACTATATTAGCTCTTTTTCCTCTTTTTGCCTAAGCCATAGATCGAATGTTAATGAATTTGATAAATATCTTAATTGTTTTCGCCCTCATTGTCATGCTTCAACATTTAAAGCCCATGCCAATAGTTGAAATGCGGGAAAGAGCTAAGCACACTCTTAACATTATAAAAGCAGTGGTGGTGAAAAGCCACTGCCCATCAACATGAGAGAAAAAGGGGGGATGGTGTGAGAAATGTAGGGGGGGGGACACACACAACAAACATCTCTCCATGTTCTCTAAATTAGGTGCAAAAAGCCCTTCTCATTAATGCTACATCAGGGCCACATGTGACACACTTTAAAAAAAAAGAAGCTTCTCCTGTACCTTCCATGACGACCGGTGAGATGAGCCCTTCAAATTCCAAATTAAAAGCGGTAAATCCCAAAATGTGAGGTTTCCTTTTTCTTTCAAATATAGTCCATTTTTAGATAATAAATCCTCGGTGAAAGAAGTTGCAGATTCCCAGGCAGCATATGGAGTTTCACTCTTCCCTGGTATGTCTCAAGTCACCTTTGCCATGATAGAAAGAAATGGGAATCCCACTCTTACCCTCAGTACAGCAGAAACC
>OMLP01005681.1:3074-16848 GCA_900302685.1 Spondyliosoma cantharus | reverse complement strand
CAAAGAAGAAGCCCCCGCAGCCACACATCCTCGGAGCACTGCCACGCGTGACCCCCAGCACGGCGAGTCTGCAGGCGCAGCATCAGGTGGACGTTTTGCATCAAACTCTCGCTCTCATACATGAGGTTAAACCACGCTGCCACGCTGGATTTTCTTCTCTTTTTTTTTTTTTTTATTGGGGGCCAATTCAGACCTAGAAGAGTCCATCCCCAGCAAAATAGAGACAAGAATGTCAGGTCAGCTTGAGCATTTTGTCTTGGTTAGCCTTGCCCAGGATTGACCCCACACTGGGCTTTTACTCCCGCTATAAATACCAAGGGGCTCATCTGGTCAAAATAAATAAACGGAAATGCACCACAAATCAACAGGCGCAGGCAGATGTTGGGGATTGTGTGTCATCGTAGCCAAGCGATCACTGCTCGTACCATATCCTAAGATGGAGAGGGTGCTCACTTCCAGTAAAGACCGATCACGCTTCATGTGTGTGAAGTTACATACGTGTCACATCTATAACGCCGGAGCACAAGGCCAAACTTGCCTCGAAATATAAGACTCAATTTCCCTTGAGTCACAGAACTCACTGTATTTTGACACTATATTAAGGATTTATGATCAAAGTAACAACAAATACAGTTTCAAAATCTTCAGTGTTGTTTCAGGTCAGGGCTGCTGAGTTTTCGCAACACGTTCAACTATCTCTTGACTTTGAATCGTAAACACCACCAGCTGTCGGACTGCCAAGTCTAACTGTAAACCGTTACGACATTGTTTAGACTGCAGCTCAGGGCTTCAACCAACTGCTATTTTCTTTGTCGGATTAATCGATTGGTTGTTTGGTCGATAAGATGTTAAAAACAGTTTCTCTGTGCCCGAGACACGTCCTGAAATATATTGTTTAGTCCACAACCCACGCTGTTTCACACTGTGATGTAGGCGGTTTGTTGAGATTTTTGTTGTAGTGATATACAGGTTGGCTGGTATCTATGAATTAGTACAATTTGAGGCAGGTCCAAGTAAAAATCCAGCGGATTCAAATCTAGCGGATTTAAATGTGTTTATTCGATATTATTGATATTAGGCTTGATTGTATTAAAGGGGACTGTAGACTTCTAGCAGAAGTGTGCATGCTACATAGTGCTTTTTTAATAAAACGTTTTTTTTTTTCCTCCTAAAAAAAATCAATGATCAAAAATATTTGCTGTTTAATTCAATAGCTTGAATAACATCCGATATGTGCATCATTTACTGTGGTAACTATATCAATTGGACAGCACCCTGCAAGGCTTCTGCATCTGTTTTTTGCCGGCCGACTAATTAACGTCAAGCAAGTCAGCAAGAATTTGTCAGGTAAACAGCAGGTCTGAGTAAACTCACATCTACTTGATGACCGGGAAGATGCACTCGCGATTAACCATGACCCAGAGATGTTAGGTGTGTCTCTTTCATACCAGTTATTCCCTCAGATGTATATATTAGATTCATTAAAAGTTAAAAAAAAATTTAATTGAAGTAGAACTGCAGAGAAATGGGATTTCTGTGTGAATTCAAAGCGCAAATTAACGACGGCAATTCATGCTCACAATAAATTCTTCTCATTGCCCCTCCGCCGGCCCGTGTTTCTTGCTTCACTGAGCCGTGAGACTGATGTTCCAGTTCATTACCACGGACACAGTCAACAGTTGTTTTAATCAAGTTGTGTGCAGCTCTTCTCACCTCCTCTCCAATGGTTATATTAGGGCGCCGTCAGTGTGAGGGCCCCGCTGTAAACCACCACGCGAGCCAATCAGGGCCTCCATTAGTCCTCACGCACTCATTTTCTCTGAATCAGCCGCATTTGTCTAAACATTGGGCTTGAGTTTGACTGTGAAATTTGTCCGGCTATTGCTGTTTTTTGACCACACATGGGAAACATGGGTGAGTCTCAGGTAGTGCCACCCGATTTATATTCAACGTCTTTATGTGATAGAGGTGTATATTAACTGATGTAATCAATTACTACAATGATCCATCCGATACCAGCGCAGCCACAAGTTCAAACGGGGGGAAAGAGCTGTCAGTGTGATTTATCTCTAAGCCCCTGACTTTGACATGACCTGTCTTATATAGCCCATTTAGAATGGAGATAATGAGTAAACCCCGCATTTTCTTTGGCCTCAAAAGACACTGTGCAAAAAAACAAAGGAGTGTGGATTGAATGGTCGCCCGCCCCCGAGCCCATCCTTCACCGCTGCATTGAGCTCCTGCTAAAGTCCCTGACAAAGGGGAAGTATCCCCTGCCACCGCCACCTGAGGAAAGACGAGTCACGTGATCAGCTGTGGGGGTCTTAAATGTAGGGGGAGCTTGTTCTTCCTCTTTTGGGATTCCCAGAGGAGCGTCACAGCTTCGTTTTAGCTGACTCAGCAAAAGATGGCGGTTGGTTGGAGATGTGTCCACCTAGATTTAACTGATGTCATCGTGTTGAATGTTGTGTATTGTGTAATATGTGTAATTAATGTAGGTCCAGAATCATCACTGCATGTAGTCAAAGTCCACATTGGCAGCAGGTTGTGCTGGTTGAATGGGTCTGGTACGGGACTTTCACTTGGGAGTTAGAAGTTAGAATTACTTTATAATTGAAGTTTTTTGTTTTCTGTTGTAGTTATGTTAAGGCAACAAAACTACTTGTTTAGGTTCTTCAAGGACAGAGGATGTTATTCACAGTATAGAATGTAAGGCCCACTGTGTGTGTGTGTGTGTGTGTGTGTGTGTGTGTGTGTGTGTGATTGTAATTTTGGGCTATACAAATAAAATTGACTTGACCATTAAGTTTTGTCCAATTCCAACCAATTTTTACGCAAATTTTACCAATCACTGTAGTTGAGCTAACCCATACATGTACGTCACCAAACCCACTTCCTCGTTCGTGGTTGTAAAGGTTCAAGAAAAAAGACTGCTAAAGACAAGGCCGATGTTCTGCACAAAGCGGGGACGGATTGTTTTGTACCGCATGCAGCACTGTGGTGGAACAAGTCATCAACTTACAATCACTATTCTACCACAAAACACAGCCGGGGAAATGCAACCATATCTGTTGCCAAGCGCTTAACGAATCAGGTTGAGCTGCTTACTTTTTAGTAATAATGTTAGTGTATATGTTGATAAAAACTCTCTCAAACAAAATGTTAAAAACAATGGGAAAGCTTTATTCAAAATATTAAGCCGGATGTGTACTGGATTCAGAAATTGAGGGCATCAGAAAACTTTCTAAAAAACATTGTAGTTTTTTAGAAAAAAACATTGTAGTTTTTTACAAAGGCTGCCTTAAAATCAGGCAATTTAAGATGCACCAATCCCAAAAGAAATCCTGAAGAGACTGGTGTGGGTTAAGATAGTCCCACAAAGTTAACCACATGTTAGAAGAAGGCTAATTTCTTCCATGTGTGTATTTTTCCAGTTTTTCCAAAGTCATAAGCTATGACATCACATAACATCCTTTGTCAGTTGCAATGCTGATCCTGGAGAAACACTTATTTGATATACACTATATAAATTATGTCAGATCAATGCAACACTATCAACGTAGCACATTTTGATGGCTTGCACTGATTACTCAACATGGCAGGTGGAGGATCTGCCACTGCAAGGAAAGTGCTCTGCAGATGAGGTTCAACCGACGAATCAAGAGATGAAAGAAGAGCATCAGGTGGTGGAGGAAGTACAGCAACCGAGGTGCTAAATAGCACGTCTGACTCTTATAATAAGAAAACAATCCTGCAGCTCAACTGTCAAAAAACAAAACAAGAAAACGAAGCTGTCACCATGTGAAAATTCCCGCAACAGAATCCCCTCTCCTAACCGCTTCACGTGGGCTACCTGACGCCAAGGGTGTGAGGACTCGCACTGTTGTTTACTGTCCGGGTGGTAGTCCATGGCTCTAATTTCCTTATAAAAGCCCCACGAGCTTCTTCCAAACCCTCCCCCTCCTACCGCACCTCGGGACTACCTGCTGGGCCCTGAAGTGCAAATCGGTGCTAGTGAGGATAGCAGATGAGCTGAGGTCATTCATGGCTTTCCAGTGGGCCACACAAACAAAAGCAAACATTCCAGCTGAATGCCATTGCTGAAGTCGGCAGCAACAGAGAGAAAGAGAGGGAGAAGGAGACAGAGCAGGGCTCAGTGGAGATAATAGCCTGAGGGTGTGTGTGTGTGCGTGCGTGCGTGCGTGCGTGCGTGCGTGTGTGTGTGTGTGTGTGTGTGTGTACATGCATGTGCGTGTGTGTGTGTGTGTGTTCTAGGGGATTATCAGTGGAACTATAAAGTGGGGTGAACCAGGGTTTAAGACCTGGTGTGACCAGAGGGGACGGGGGCAGGGTCCAGGCCTGAGGAGGGGCGGACAAAAGGAGCATTTGGGCAGATGAAGAAGTCATCATCATTAAGCCACTGGAAGTTTACTGTCCAGTTATAAAACTCATTTCAAAATTAGGGGCGAGGGGTGTGTGTGTGAAAGGGCAGCAAGGCTGGGAAGGCTTGCGAGGGGCTGAGGAACTGTAGTGCTAATTCATTAGGGGACAAGCAGGCTTTGTGTTAACAGCAGGTTGATTGGAGTGGTGACCTTGTCAAACACTCTGGCCGAGCGGATGAGTTTAAGGGCAAGGCATTTAACCTTAAACTAAATCTCAGCCACGGACAAAGGCCGGCATCATTTAATGGCACAGGGCTACCGAGCAGATCGCTGAGGCAGCACAAACGGAAGACAAGCCTTGTTAAAGGGCGCTCACTCGACACTTCTTCAGACTACATATGTTTACAGTAAAATGACAGTGTATATCATAATTAATATTCCTGAATATCATTTGGAAGACAATGTTTCTTCTTTTGAATAAATCAATTGCATTTGTTTAGTATGCAGACTAAAGCTGCAATGATTTAACTGTACACTTTAAGTTGATTTTACTTAAAAAAAATAGGAAACTGGTCACCTCAGACAAAGCAAACAACTTAAGTTGGATTTAATTGGCAGTTTTGAGGTCCGTCCGAGGTTTGTCAGATTTTACAGTGCAATCAATTAATAAATTAGTTGCTAATCATCAAATTTATCTGCAACTATTTTAACAATCGATTAATTGGTTTGAGTCATTTTCTAATTAAAAAAAAAGGGCTAAATCATCTGACTCCTATTTCTTAAATGTGAATATGTACTGGTTTATTTTTCTCCTTCATGCCTCAACTGAACATCTTTGGTTTGTGGACAGAACAAGACGTGTGAGGACGTCATGTTGGGTTTTGGACACACCCATAATAAAATAATTAGAGCGAGTGCAGTCAAACTTTTAGGAATGGAAGGAAGCCTAAAAACACCTCTTAAGTGTTTAGTTTAATTAGTTGTTTTCATTTTCTAATGATTCTTTTGGTAATGTCTGACTGGCTGTCCTAAACCAGTTCCGTTTACCAAGATGTATGATGAGATGTATGTAGGTACGATTAATCACTTGGTGATTGATTGATTTTGGCTGATTGAATAATCAATGCATTAACTGTTTGTCACTCTGAAAGTTTTCAGTAAAGCTGACATTTACAAGTTAAAAATGTTTTGTGTTTTTACAGTGATTTTAAAAATAGCTTATATAATCTCTTGCTATTTGTGAGTGATTGTTCAAAAAAACTGATCCAATATCAGATTTCCTCCTGGTTTCACCCTTTGCAAAGGAAAAAAACGACAACTTTAAATGCAAAATCTAAACTGACGACCTTATACATCCATATTTTCATCATTTACCAGTGTTCACAGAATGTAAGAAATGTTCCATCCTGATGGCCAAAACAAAAAAGTCAGTTCTTTTGACGATGTGAGCGCTGAGCAGAGCCATCGCTTCTCATGGATGTTCCCCCCTGATAGAATCACTGAATGAAAGTGAAGGACGACTGACAGTTTACAATGCCGTTCATGACTGTGTAATAAAATGGAAGGCCTGTCAGTGAACCCAATCTGCATTTTACAACGCTGCTGGGTTGAACGCCAGTTCACCTAAATCCGAACAACAGGGAGAGACACAGGACCCTAATGCATTTATGGACTTATTCAGGGAAGCCATATTGAATGAGACAACAATGAGTTCTATTTCATACTGTAAAGCTGTCACAGGCTGTGGTCAAATGGCGGTCAATGGTAAAGGGCAAGGGGAGGGGAGGGGATAAAAATCTTAAAACTTGAGCCTGATTCTAACCGGACTTGATGCATTCTTTAAAGATTTATATTTTTATTCTAATACCCTGACCTCATACAGAATTTATGGTCAAATTAAGCAAGTAAATAAAGATGTATCTGTATCTTATCCTGTTCGGACATAAAAATTGATCCTCCACCATCACCAGAGCTTCTTCTAACATCTGGTCCACACCTAATGGCTCATCCCGGAGTAGATCTTTGATGATGGTTGACCAGGCCTTGTCCCGGCCATAAACTGTTGTTTAGACAGCCCTATTTGTTATGGGGTGTAAAAGGAGAGCCATGGATCACGTTGAGAGGGCCAACACTATCAAAACATTGGCTCTTATCAGATGACAGAGCTAGCTGGAGGGGTCAGGTTCTGTTTCCAGGAGCCGGCCTGAGCGGCTCTCCGCATCACTCATCAGTCCAACGGAGGTTCAGAGGTGATACTCATGGGGGATTTCCGATGGTCACAGCCTACATTAGAAGGGCTTTGTGTTTTCCAGATCCGTACCGACACGTTGGCTAAGTTTCTACCAAAACAGATGAAAGAGGATTTGCTTATGAGCTTTCTCTGAGCCTTCAATCGCATGAAAGTAGTCCCTGCTTCATCACGTGACATTAGGGTTGATTGTTGATCAACATGATAACAACAACCAACAGAATTTTTGGCCACACTTGGAATTTTTTGCATATTTTACAAGAAGGTTTATTGGATGGAAATTATACAATTTAGCTCTAATTAGTGAGTATTCTTTGAAAGAAAGGCATTTATTCAATTGATCAATTAATTAATTAATTAATTGAAAAAAATAAATTAGCAGATGAATCCATTATCCAGTAGTTGCAGCCCTCATTAGAAACCTTGAAGACATGTTAAAGATAAAGCCATCCTTTATCTGTGTCAAGAATATTCTAGATACCTCTAACTATTTTACAAATAAAGGAAAAGACATGAAAGGCAAAGATACAAAAGAGAGCGGATCCGCTCAAAGTTCAGTCAAAGTGCTTCCTTGAAAAGTTCCCGCCACCGACACACTAACTCAATTTAGCCACGCAGGAGCACTCATGGAGAGGACATAAGAAAGAGGTCTGTTGTGTTTATCAGGCGTCCAGAGAGAGATCCACCTTTCACAATGGGACCTCTCCTTTCTTTTCCTCTCTGAAAAAAGCCTCAGTCACCTTGAATCCATTTGACTGACAACGTGACAAAGAAGCTTCTTAATGTCCCGACGCAGGCGCCTCCTTCTCCTTCCCTCAAAACTTCCTTACCGGGCGATCAGCTGTATCCATCATGCCCCCTCTTCCTGACCCCAGGCGGTGGCACTGCTGCCTCAGCAGCTACCCCACCCCCGTCACTCTCCTTCCACATCTCGTCCATTACTCCCCACCCTCCCGATTAATAAGCACCAGGTTGCCGTCGGTGACAGGAACCACACTTTAAATCCCATCAGTCCTCCTTACTGCAGCAAGAGCCACGGCATCAGCAGGACTCTCTTTGTCTTAATGGGACAATGGAAGCAGGGCCATCCATTGTTGAGAGCTTGACCCCACACACAAACCTTGCTGATGAGAAAAAGTGACAGTAAACCTATTCAGGTCTGTTGCACTTCATCCCGCACTGATCCCTCCGAGAGATGAGATACTTTACCAACTGGCAGATGTGACAGTTAAGACAAGGCTCCTCAGACAATGTGCTTCACCATGCAGAAATAACGGCTAATAAGGTACTTAGGTGACAAAAAAGATAGAACATTTCGAATAAAAATAATAGAACAATGTGAGTTTTATGGATCCTTGGGTCATTTTAAAGTGACTTCCAAAACAATCCTACTTTACAGTCTAACACCAAATGATGGATAAAGTGACATTTATCAAACCTCAGCACAGCAAAAGCTCTTCCGAACCAGGTTATTTTTGTGTTTTGGTTTTATTTGTGTTGTACTCTCGGCTGTGTGTGATACACGAGCTTCAGTTTCTCTTCAGTTTATTTTCTGAATTCAGTGCCAGCACAGGAAGACATTAAACACACCTAGTGTCACTTTATCAGCTTAACATCTGACTCCCAACTCCATTATTCAACCCATTACTGTTAAGTTCAGCCCTATAAAACAACAGCAGATAGGGACTAAATTATCCATAAATCTGGAAGTCATAATCAAATAACTGTAACTGAGTAATAATGGTCGAATAAAGTAGAATCATTACAACTATAACACATATTACCCATCACGGTGTATCGTTTTGCGGCATAATGGTCGCATAAAACTGCCCATGCAATTTAAGACGACAGCCTGTGACTGATTACCTTAGCTCATACAATGACAATCAATGTTTTCGGGGCAGCTGTTTTTCCTCCTGCAATCTTTAATGTTACAATTGTGCTGTTCAGTCCACAGCAAGAAGGCGGAAAACAGCAGACACACACCACACGGCATATGAAAAGTGAACCATGTGCACTTAAAGCATCGCTGACTCTGCTCTTATTATAGTCAACAAACGAGTCATTGCAGGTAAATTTGTGCTCAGGTATTTTATACATTGCTCATCACAGCGTGAGATACTGAAAGTTAACGTTTCATATACAGTTTGTGGCAAACTTCAAGGAAAAAACGTCATAAAGTCACACTGAGAACAGCTAAAATGCTCCGGGGCTCTCTGGAGATCTTCTCTATGGACGGACACCACTCTCCCAAAAGACACTCCCTTCATTTGGTGTTTCAATGATGAGGGTGGAGAGCTAAAATCTCCAAACACTTATTCACCATTCAATAACCCCTCATTACCTGGAAGGGAGCTGCATGTATGTACTGTTCTGGTTGTGCCTGAGCTGCTAATGTGTACAGAGAATGGATGAAAAGAGAGAATGAGAGAGAGAGAGAGAGAGAGAGAGAGAGAGAGAATGACCTCTCCTGCCACAGAGGAACGCTGAGTCCTCGCAGCAGAGGGCCGGGTCTTGGTCACCGTAGCCTTGGACAATCTGTGACAGCCTATAGAAAAGCCTTCTGCTGAAGAGCTCTCTCCCCCACAAACCCTGGATGCATCAACACACGCTGACCTTGTGCTTCAATACGAAGAGGGAGGGAGGGAGAGCAGGAGTGTGTGTGTGTGTGTGTGTGTGTGTGTGTGTGTGTGTGTGTGTGTGTGTTTGTGCGTGCACGCGCACGCGCACGCATGTGTGTGCGTGCGTGTGTGTGTGTCAGCACAGGGAGATCTGGGGACAATCCATGTGGGCAAAGGCAATGATGCTGCTGTGTTGATGTGGGAAATTTGGCTTCTAGCCTGAGTGTTTCCAGCTGTTGTTCACATGCATCCTGCTTCTCCACAGCAACAACCCACAAACAGAATTTACAGTTGACCACATGGGTAACACTTAATAATAACTGTCATTAATAAACCAAACTTTATTTTATAGTTATTTCACTGTAAACAAACAGGGAAATGCTTTTTTAATTATAAATCATTCTTAAGCAATTGGAATAACTATTAACTAAAGCTTAATCAACAAAACATTTCCATTTATTAATGACAATTGATATAAAGTGTCACTTTCCATTAATAAAACATAATCATCACCGATATGTTAGAAGCCTGAAATCTGCTAAAGTTCACATAAGGTAGTCTAAAACAAAAGATGTTACAAACTAGAGCTGCAACAAGTCAACCAGTCAATTCTTAAAGGGTAACTCCACCAACTGTACAGATTAAAGTGTGAGTACAGGTCTTGGGGGAGGTCAACTGCATATGTGAAAAAAGTAGCATGAAACCTTTTGTCAAGCATGTAATTTGATGAATTTCCTCTGGATATGTCACTCAGTTGCTAAATTGCACTGCTATAAAACTGTTGGACTTGAAATGGACACAGCACAACCAGAGATATTGGTTGAAACCTGCAGCGCCTACATTACCCACAATGCACTGACATCACTGGAGGCAGTTCATCAGATTACATGCAGCTCCCTCTGGCTCGACAAATGGCTTTATACTTTGTTTGCCACAGATGCAATACAACTCTCCAAGACATGTAAATGTGCTTCAATGAGTAAAATTGGTGAAGTCACCCTTTAAATGTAAAGATTTGCTGCTTTTCTTTGTCTTTGTCATTTATGATAGTAAATTAACAGCCTTTGGGATTGGACTGTTGGTTGTACAAAAGGAGCAGTGTGAAGCTGTGACAAAATGGTTAATCAGTTATTTCTGAAAATAATTGTCAGAATGACCAATAATGGGAATAATCGTTGGTATCAGCTAGAAGCGCCCAATTTATCGAAATATTATTGGAATCACAGTATGGCTAAGTGCAAAATCCAAATTGCGATAATCTGCAATATTTTTGATAAAGGTCAAATGTGTGACAAAACAGCATTATAATGAAGTACTGTGGTGCTGCAGAGCTGCCCTGGCCTACAAAATCTTGTTCTCCAGATGTTTATTTGGTGCAGACTCCAACAAATGTCACAACACCAATTTTAATAGTTATAATAGTAAAAATTAAAATTGTGATGCAAAAAAGATCATTCCGACTAATGGTGAATCTTATCATACTCGCAATATAGGTCAAAATAATTCTAATGTCTTCCGTCAAACTTCTATTTCATATTTCTTTTCATATTTGGCTTCAGCGTATGATTTCCAAAACCATAATACATAACACATTATACACTTTTACCCACTATACTGATTCACATTCCAAACCGAACCAACAGGGGCAGGAAGAAGAAAGATCTTACATTACCTGCCCCTATCTTAATAATAATATAAATTACTGTAGATAGAGATGACCAACCCTTCTGTTTACCTTTCCCTTACAACACTACACAACTCAAAAGTAGAGACACAGTATGACTGCATTTATCTCAGTATACCACTAGTTGTCTACGATAGAGTGAAAAGTTCAGTGTTGCAGCCTGCCCAGATTAAAAGTAGTACATGCAGACAATGATCACTGGTGTGTCTAACTAACATGTTAATCAACAGATATGAACCCAGTATAATGATGAACCATTTGAACAGTGTTTGTTATTCCAAAAAATGAAAATAAAAATAGAAAAATGACCCTTGTAGCAGAGGCCAAAACAAAGAAACCCAATCTAAAAAAACATTAACATTCCTTCAGGGCATTCTGCTCTGTGATCCAGCCAGCAGCACAGCACACACCGTACTCTTTAAGAACATGAGAGCTGTTAGTAGTCATTTCTGGCCACCGGTGCTGCTCATGGGTTGGCATCTGCACACACGCATGCAGGAGGGGAGGAGGATACAGCGGTACACCCTGTGAGAACACACTGTTCCACAACAGGGCTGTGCCAGAAGGGAATCGCAGCTGGACACTGTCCAGGTTTCAGCGGCTAGAATGAGGATCTATTCTTACTAAGTGCTCTCCACGGAGCCCGTGATGTAATGGAGCCTCGCGAAAAAAATCCACGAGATTGATCTCAAAAGAAAAAAAAGGGAGAAAACAAGGAGGACAACTGCAGACATGAGACGAGCACTTCATGCCAGAGTGCTGCTGCGATGCGATGCAAGATTCTAGGGCCCAGGCGTCGGGGGTTATTAGGCCTCATTTGTTTAATACGGCTGCAAATGAAAGAGTTCAACCTCGAGGAAACAAAAGACTGAAATTCCTCCTTCACCTTAACATGCCACCACTCCCCTGCGAAACAGACAAATGCACTCGCGCTTAATGGCGACCCTTTTGACTTTGCTCCGGGAACGCTTCCTGGCGAATGATTAGGGCCACATCCAGATCAGCTCCATTCTTTTTTCTTTCTTTTTTTTGTCAGGGAGCTTTTGCAACTTTGATCTGGAGGTCAGAGAGAAAAGAGCCCAAATTTGGAGCTTTTCACTTCTTATGACTATTTAAGCTTTGCATTCGGATGCCTTTACTTTTTATGTAAAAAAGAGCCTTGAAAGCACCATTACTGTTACAGAGACGGAGGGTTTAAATAAACTACAGGGATTGGGGTTCACTGAGTTTTCTTTCGGTTTAGTCAACCAGAAGATCCAGCGGTGACAGATAAGAACCTGCCCTGCATGTCAGAATCAGAGATAACTAACAGGACAACAGGAAGTGCCATCTACCGGGGTCGTGTTCCACTCATGCATAAATGTAGACACACACACACACACACACACACACACACGCGCGCGCGCGCACACACACACACACACACACACACACACACAATTAGCATCCAAGTCTCCCTTTGCAATAAAGAGCAGCATGTCCAGGCAAGTCTTTTTGGCTGTACTCCTACCTTCCTGACTGTAAGTTCCTTTCATCCATCACTTAAAGGCCACTACGCTAAGGAATTTCTTTTTTTGTTTGTTTCAACTTAAGAGGAATCTCATCTTCAAAACCTTCCCCTTTTCCCCTTCACTCCCCGTAGAAGGCCGTAAATGCAGAGGCGTGAAGCAGACTCAACACCCTGCAGCACAAATTCATGGTCAGGCATCTAAAGGAAGAACAGGTTTTTCTAGAATTAACTTAGTTATTTAATGAGTTGCTGGAACGCAATGTATTCAAAATCCCTCATCCATAAAAAAACTAAAAAACAAGCTGCAGATCAGTGCTCCCACATTGGCTACATCTTTATTGGCAAAACTCGATTCATCCACCAATTAGGATAGGAACACAGAGGCCCACCAGAATTTCTTAGAACCCAAAACATAAAAACAAAAAAACTTAAAAAATTACATTTTCTTTCAGGGAAGACTGTGAAAACATGATGCTGAAACCAGCAAACTTCTGTCATATTTGCTTGGAAAATTTCCTCACAATCAATTGATTCTTCTTCTTGACTGAGTAATTGATTGACTGACCAATCGCTTCAGCTTTAAACAATAGCACGCTCAACTGGGGTACTTTGTAATTTCACTCGTACGTCAGTACGCATTACACCATGTAATCTACATAGTAGTTGTTAATGCATTAAAAACATCACCGGTTAGAAAATTTACTTTTATTGAAGTATTGCTTTAAGACCAGTAGTTTTACTTGGAATTGAGCAATATTTCAGTAAGGTAACTGTGCTCGTACTTGAGTTTTCAGTGCTCTTTCCAGCACTGGTACTGTCGTATTTGAGTATTCTTCTGCATTTTATGTAACTTCTCCAGTGTGTCACTACCCTCTATAGTTAGGAGGCAGCATGGCTACAAAGCTATACTAATTCTTTCAACATTAAAATTAGAATAATTTAGAGCAAAAAGAAAAAAAAAACAACTGAGGGAAACTAAATTAATAAAAAATGAAATAATCTCTCCACTTCCTGCAGGTGAAACTAAGATATAACAGCTGACGGTGGAGGGGCTTTGAGGAGGAAGCCCCTCCCCCCACAAGAGGGATCAATGCACATAAATGGAAGAGGTCACAGACCTTTGACATGTCCTTTCAGCCGGGGGAGGGGCAAGGGCCTTTGTGAGATTGGCTTTAATGATCCATTTGTCGACTGTGTCATGCCCCGTCATACAGTACATACAGTTTGTCGCACACTTTCATACCCCGCTCCACCCTGTGCACTCATTCAACCCCTCACGCATGGTTTCATTCACTGAACCGTCCAGCCACAAGTGTGAGGTTTGGAAAA